>VOQK01011126.1:13138-29448 GCA_015052645.1 Benitochromis conjunctus | reverse complement strand
GATAAGTTTCATGCACATCTGTATGTAGCAGTCAGCCTACACTGCCAAATGTTTGAAGAATATATGATCATATATATATATAAGCTATACGAGAGACAGAGACTGCCAATTTCTGTGACTTTGGCTACTTTAAATGTGCTTGAATCTGAATGAAACAGAAGTGAGATGTTGAATAATGTATATATAACACATGAATCAAGAATGATCTTTATTTTCGCTGTTGAGTAGATACATGAATATTTCATAGATGTGTTATGTCTCGTTTTTTTTTTTTCTATTGCGCAAATGAGAAAATCAACAAAAAAGCTGCAAATTAAGTCATTGCAAAACTGCAGAGGCGTTCATAAAAGCTTTATCACGATGTAAAGTTTTATACTATCCAACTGGAATGTTGTATTTCACACCAATTATTTTTTTCTTTGTTGTTTCTAACTGTGCCGATAGAAACTGTTACCTTCGTGTTCTTCTCTCCTCGCTTCCTGTTTTTATTGGATAACATCCAGTCCACATTTCCCACAGTGTCTGTCAACAATTGCGCAACTCTGAAATCTTTGTAGGGAAGTAATAATCCGCCTTCAGTTTCTAAGTCAGTCTGGACACTTTTCCTTCCCCGTGTGGGTTCAGCTAGAAACCTATTTCATTCTCTACCAGTTTCAGACACTTTTCAGGAAATATCTTGCTCTACTTTATCAGGTGCTGAAATTTGCTCCATCAAGAAGCTGAGATATTACTGATTTTGAGCAAAGCATGCTCATCGTCACTATCTCTCTGCTAAAGACTGGTTTGTACTCTTTTTGTCAGCTGCTGTCTGTAAAACTTTAAAAGAATCTACTCTCATAAATTCAACGTGTCTTCTTACTGTGGCTTGAAACATACGACAAACTCTATCTGTTTTGTCCACTCAAATTGTTCCTACCTTATTTTAAGTCAATATAAATATGTTTTATCAAGACGCTGGGTCAGATTTGAATCTTCTTTCTCATGAAAAACACTGAAGTTATTTTGTTATGAAAGACCTCAGAGGACAACTCAAGTGCATGAAGATAGAATTATTTCTATTGTTTGGAAAAAAAGCTTCACAACATCTAATTAAAGGAAGGTTCATTGTTTTCAGGCTCTACAATCAAGAGCCACCATCATGAGTGGAAATAGAGGTTTTACACCAACATACACCATACATCAAAAAGCTCAAACCGCCGATTACGCTCAAGGCCATGAAGGTTGATTTATATTTGTTCGGTCTTTTTCTAATTGCACTTCTCTGACCTTGGGGTGAATTGACTCTTGGGAATACTGCCAACTGTTTTAAAGGGGATTTTTTTTCCACTTGTGAATAATCTTTCTCACTGTAGAATGATGACATTCAAATTGTTTCCCGATTGCTTTATGATCATTCTCTGATGAATAGCAACTACTGCTCCTTTAACCTCATTGCTGATGTCTAATGCCTGATGTCCTCGACGTCATTGCATTAACACTTGAATGCGTCAGCCAAGCCAAAACTGCTTTTTATAGAAGTGCTCACACTAGTGCTAATGAAGTGAGTCAGGTGCATTTGATTATCAGCACCTTGCTCTTAAAAAAAATAAATAAATTGAAAAATGTATTAATGTACATTTTTAAAAAGACAATGAAGGTCAGGCCAGACCAGAGGTGTCAAACATAAGTTCCTGGGGCCAGAATCGGACGGCAAAGACGCCAATCTAGCCCACTGGATGACTTTGGAAAATGTGAAAGAATGCATTCATTTTGGACTTCTAACTACATTTATGTATATGTCATATGTTTTACAGCTTTGGCTATTAATAAAAAAAAAAACTTCCTCATTCATATTACACCAAAATAATTTTGTAACAGATAAAAAAGGAAATGACAGAAAAGTTTATTTTTTCCCCCAAAATTCTACAGAAATGTGTTTTTTTAATAAAGAGTCCATAATAAAGAAAATGGACATTTTCTGTGAATTAACAAAATCTTTCCATTTTATAGCTACTGGGCATTCTTTGACAATAAGCTAGCACAACTTTTTTCTGTAATTTTATACATTTATTTCTTACAATTTAACTCCAGAGACTCATGCTAACGGACTTCTTTCATTTACTTCAGCAGCATTTCTTTATCACTTTACTTTATCAGTAAAAGATATGCATGGTTGAACTTGCACTTATGTTAAAAAGGACACGAAACACTACACATATACAGGCTAATTGACATCGTGGAGCGCTGCTCTCAAAAACTGAAACAGTTTTAACACTGTCTGTGAAGCTGGATTTAAGAAGTGCTTCAAGTTTAAGATCTGAGAGCACGTGTGGCGCCTTCTTACGCCCGTACACAACATTATGTCACTGGGTTGGTTGGTTGCGGCTAATAGATTTAAATTAGTTTATGCTAGCTAACCAGTGACAGAATTGATAACTCAGTTTAAGGTGATCACTCTGACCTGCCCTGGCTGCAACAAAGAGTTTTATGTTAAGAAACCAAGGATATATTGTCCACTTTTACTGTCTGTCTCTTCAGCATTAATTGGCTCCTGGTTGTTTGGCTAGCTGCACTGAAATGGGAAAATTTAGCTGTAACATTTGGTTTAATACAGAGCATCGCTTCAGTACCGAATTATCCAAATCATCTCAAGGGAGAAGACAGAATTTGTTGATGTCCACGTGTTCTGGACTTCAGGTTCACTACAAAGGCCTTTCAAGTAAATTCACAACTTGTATAAATCCCTTCAATTAAAGGTGAACGCTTGCAGTCTAATCTTATATTTATTATTTGATTAAAAATCCACTGTGTTGAAATGTTTGGAGCCTCTTTCATGTGATAACTGCTTGTAATTCTGAATGTCAGTGTTGCTGGTGGGTGGCTTTGATGTAGAACAGATTTGCAGCAGCAGAAATTAAACCCTTACAAAGTTTTAGATTTCCTGTTGTCAAGTCTAAGTTTATCAGTTTATACATTTAAATTCTGTCCCAGAAAAGCTGCAAAGCCATTAAATTCTTTATATTTATTTGTGACACAAGCAATTTAATTTACAGGATACATTTGCGTGTTACCAATACACCGGCTGCTTCGGTGCCACTTGATCAACAGGTGTCCCCACTAACAACTCTGCAGCCCCAATACTTCAACAGAGGTTCTGTTCATCCATTGTTAATTTTAACTGCCAGGCAAAGTCTACGTTATCTTTATCAACACCAGAAAAAAAACCCCCAAAAAACCCTGAATACTTCACATAGATAGATGTATTACATATCTTTTATGCAGCTGTTTCTTTAAAGGCTGGCTGCTTCACTTGAGTCAACCCAACTCATTCAGTGTGGCACAAATTGAAACAAAAACTACCAACAAGGGTATATCACCATACTATCATATATTACAATCAACATTTTATAATCGCTTCCCAAAATAAACATCAGTCCAAAAGGCAGCAGGTGGCATTTGAGAGGTAAGAGTGTAAAAATGTAAAGCAGGAACGCCAACGGGTTATAAATATACCATATAATTCAAAGCTAAATATTTACATTCATGTTTGAAGTCGTAGCTGAGTGAATAAAATCCTGCTTTCATTCTTTCAGTCAGAGGAAAGCACTGATTTCTGAGCAGGACTCAGGGTTACTTTGTCCTTACATATATGTTCTGTTCTTTTTTCAATCTTTATATCCTGTTGCTAAAAAAAATATGTACATAGGTTACATTCTTTTAGTCAGCTGAGAAGGAGAGCTTTGACATTTGATTACCATCATTCTGATGTACTTGTTCTCACACTTAAACAACAATTTCAACAACTCGATACATGATCACCATCTTACAAATACTACCATTGTCAGGGTTAACCCTACAATCACTAGAGTCACTAGTTGCACATGCATGTATCTATATTTTTGCAGCCATTATACATTCAGTCCACCTCCCTGCCTGCTTGCTCATGTATCTCGCTCACTATGTCAAATTATCTTATTCATCCAGAACAAACTCAAACGTCTCCGTTCCTTCGCCCTGTGCCTGTCCCTCTATCCCACCTCCTTCATCTCCCTCTCTATCTGTTTTAATCTGCGCCACTCCCAGTCGGTACAGAGCATCCCTGATCACGACCTCTCCAGGCTGGCAGGCCTTTACAACTTGACTGATCTGCTGACTCACAATGTCTCTGCTAGTGAGAAACTCCACCAGACGGTTGTACAGGTAATAATAAGCTGTGTTGTTGAAAACAACAGGTTGTTTCAGCGCACGGTTTACAGAAGGAACGCTCGCAGAACTTTCTGCAGAGTCACTCTTCGTTGTATCTGACTGTTCTTTATCCGGAGCACTCTTGTCATCTTCCTCGCTCTTCTCCATCTCAGCTACCAGGCTAACATAAGGCTCCAGGTCTTTGCAGACGACCATAGAATGATGTTCTAGAGCAGGAGGCTTCTGGGTTTCCCGTGGAGGATGAACCAGCCAGCAGGAAGGAGACTTGGTGATGGGGTGGACCTGCTGGTTCTCTGCTCCTGAGGACAGTTCAGTACTGTACAGCTGGTCCTGGAGCGCCACACATGACACAAGCTAAAAAAGGACAAGGGACAGTTTGTCTGAGGAAGGCAGCACACTGAGTGTTTACCTTTAAACATTTGAATGCAACCTACTATAATAGCAGCTTATTCACTGCAAACACACTAAACAGTGGAATCACACACCTCTGGTTTTTCAAAAGGGTCCGAGAAGCAGCCTTGATTTCTGCCCCACATCTGTGTTGCCAGCTCTGGGTACTGCAGGTCGGTGCAAAGGGCCACCTGACGAGCACAGTCACAAACATAGACTGGAGGCCAATAGCGAGATGACAGCAGCATGTCAACGTGGTCACGAGCCGTCTCTCCTTTCACCAAGTACTTAGAAGCACACATGACCTGGGCACAGGCATCAGAGAGAAAACAATTATAGTGTTTAAAGTCTACGAAATCACTTTTGTGCTTTAGTTCTTTGCTTGTTTGAAATACTTTTGTGTTTGCGGTAAATGATACTTGCAATTGGACCTTAAAAATGTTAAATCGCTACATTGGATGTGATATAAGTTGATCCATTGGATTTATTTGTTTTGACACATCTGGCTAACAATGAAAGGGTTGCTGTTTTTACCTTGTGGGGGCAGACTTTGGACAGCTTGCCAGCAGTGAGGTGTGCAGGGGGTTGTGGGGCAGTGGAGAGGCCGCTATGAACGACTGCGTACAATGAGATCAGAGTGGCCAGCAGCTCATTCTAACTCATTCAGGTGGAGACAGAAAGCAAGGTTTTATTCATACAAACTCTCATACAAATATGAGAAAATAAACACAATAAGGAACCAAATTAACGATCAAGAAAACAGATTTTTGAAGATTTTGCTTCATAAGTAGTATATTTAGTTCCAGTTCCAGTTATATAATAGACAAAAAGTGACACACACGCGCGTACCTTGGTGGAACCTGGGGCGATGTTTGCCCCACAGCACTCCAGGACTTTTCTCAACTCGTCCTCAGTGTGATCTTCAATCTTGTCGAGCCTCAGCTGACCGTCGTGAATGAAACGTACCAAAACCGATGGATCTCCTGAACCACATGATGAACACTGCTGTCTTAAAATACGGCTACATCCATACTGCAATGTTTTCATCTTAAAGCAAGTTAACATATATTTCTTTTACCCGTCAGATCCACACTACTCCAACATTTTAAAACATAAACTTTTGCAAATGCTGCCTTCCCAGTTTTCGTTTGAAACCTCGAGGTCTGTATTCAAGTATGGCGAGACAAAACCGAGAGTTTTCATAATGATGATGCAGACAACCTTGTTGTATTCTCAGTCATATACAGTCACTAGTCACTTTATTAGATACATTTTCCTAGTACTGGGCTGAACTTTACTGTCCAAACTGTGACAGTTTCAACAAAGTGCTGGAAACATCAGGGATTTTAGTCCATACTGACATGACAGGATCACACAGTTGCTGCACACGAATGATGTGACTCTCCGGTTTCAGCACAACCCAGAGGTGAGCTACTGCACTGAGATCTTTGACTGCGGAGACCATTTGAGTGCAGTGAACTCACTGTCATGTTCAATAAAGATGTTCAAGATGATTTGAACTTTGTGACATGGTGCTCTATACATCAGAAGATGGGTACACTGGAGAGATCCATGCTTCCATGTTGTTTATGTCAGATTCTGACCCTAACATCTAAATGTGGCAGCAAAAATCCAGACTCATCAGACCAGTCTTCTGCTGTCCAATTGTAGCCTCGGTTTCCTGTTGTTAACTAACAGGAGTGACAACCATGTGGTCTTCTACTAAAGTGGCCCATCTGCTTCAAGGTTCAGCATGCGGTGCATTCAGAGATGCTCTTCTGCATACCTTGGTTGTAATGAGTGCTTTTTTAAATTACTGCTGCCTTCCTATCAGTTCAAAGCAGTGCGACCATTCTCCTCCATCCTCTGGCATTAACAGGGAATTATCACCCAGAGAATTGCCGCTCACTGGATTTTTCCTCTTCTTCAAGTTATTCAGTCTAAACCATCTCTGTAAGAGATTGTTGTTTGGGAAAATCCCAGTTTGTGTTGGCCACGTCTACATGCTTAAATGCATCGAGCTGCTGTCATATGATTGGTTTAGACATTTGTATTAATGAGCAGTTGAACCAGTATATCTAATAAAGTGTCCAGTGAGGATATACTAAGCTCAAATATTATGGCTAGGCTACCTGTGAGACTTCATAGTCTAATACCTGTTAATAAATCACCATGTTGGTTTTGCAACAATGCCCTAATCTATATTCTCCCGCCTTACACTGATGTGGCGCTCCTGTGGTTCAGTAACAGTTCCATGTTATCACCAGTCCAAGTAAAGAAATCCCTAATCTCTCTTTTTGCCACTGATGATTTTTGTCTGTAGTATTTTTTTTAATCTTCCATTTCCTGTTTACAGCAGCACACACACACACACAGTGCACGTGGATGGTCATGTGATATGTGTTCACTACTAAACTGTTTAACTGATTTTTTTTTCTTTTTAAACACTATTATGCATTTATGTTCTTTTAGCCTAAAAAAATCTCCATTATACATGCTTGATTATAGTACTATTAAAGCCTCCCCCCCCCCAAAAAAAAATTTAAAATTAAATCACTGGAACAATGGTCACCATTTAATAAAAATTATTTATGCATGCGGAGATGAAAATCTGTGGTAATTTACAGGAAGAACATACCCGAGGGCTGCTCAGGGTGTGGCAGGACCTTGTCCTTCTCTGTGTTGATAACAGTGGGACTCCTCATCAAAGGGGGGATGAAGGGAGCGATTATGGAAGCATCTACCCGTGTGATAGGGATGTCTGTGGGGAAAGCTGCTTGCTCAATAGCTTCACTCTCCATGGTCAGCCAGAAGTCATCCACATGTACCTCATCTGATACTGAAAACTCAGGCCAGGTAAACTGCAGAAAGGTCACAAGAGGACACAACAAAAGAGCGCATAGTCAAACACGTATCCAAACAAATGATGTGGCATTAATTATAGTTTTATCACCAAACTCTCACTTCTACATTCTTGAGCTCCAGGACATTGTTTGTGTGCCTCTGTGCAATTTCTATCTTTGGAGCAACGCCGCAAATGCCACAGATCATATCGTTGTAATCTCGTATGGTAAGACACTCAAAAGCCCAGTAGCCGCTCAGGAAAAGCTCTTGAATTTGAGATGATTCGTCTGGATTAAGAGAATGGACTGGGGCACAAAAGCAAAAGGAGAAAATATACTGTGAAAGCCATTAAAAAAATGTAGACCATTACAAAGTTGCAGAAGCAATGAATGCTGAGTGTAATGCAGGATTTTACCAGGGTGACTGGGGACGTGGTCTAATATAGTCTTGGCTGCCTGAGAGGGTGACTGGCCTAGTTTGATGCTCGCCCTGATCTTCAGAAACAGGTCAATGCTCACCAGCAGTCTGTTCCCAATGTTGAACAGACCTGTTAGAATAAAGAAAGATTCATCAACTCGATTCTAGAGAAATATGGCTACAGGCCAAACCACACCTTATAAAAAAGCTTCCTCAGTATGAGCTGTTTATATCCACTCAATGCTGTTGGCATGAATACACAAGGAAAATATTGTTTCTCCATGGTCAGCCAGAAGTCATCAACATGTACCTCATCTGATACTTTGACTATAATGAGGCAGGAAGAAAAGCTAACCCGTTCTTATATTATTAAAGGTTAGTATGAAACTAAAACACTACACTGATACATTTGCATTCACTGGAATCTTATATGCTATATAAAAGGCTTTTTTAACCAGTGAGTGACATAATGACTGCAACTGGTAAATGCAACATTTTACTGCAGGAGCTGACCTTTCAGGGCACTTTTCAGGGAAGAGCTATTCCAGGGCAGGTACCGATGGAGTTAACATTTGAACAAGCACCAATTTCTTTTTTGAAAAAGGAGCGACTGATGAGTAGCAAGGCTAAAAGTAGTGGATTGCTGTCTTTTCAAACGTTTTAAGCAAACAGAAACACAGCACCCGTCTTAGTTTTACTGTTTTGGTCTCACAGATCCACAGTTACTCTTAATAACATTGCTGTTTTGGTTGCACTGGAATTTCCATCACAACTGAAGCCGTTGCCAACGTATTTCCTGTCCAGTGGATCCCAGAAGCACAATGTACTAAAAACGGGATAAGCCAAATTGGGGGCACGATCTTATAAATTGTACAGGTGTGGTCAGAAGTTTACATACAGCCATCAAGGGCATAAATGTCATGGTAGTTTGAGGTTTTAGTGATTTCTTTGAGCTGTTTTTCAGGGTGTGATGATTGTACAGCATACATCTTTAAAAACTTTTAAAAACAACAATTGGTTCATACGATTTAATTTATTTTGAATTTTCTCTAATCCACATAGAGTCAAAAATATACATATAGGCTCAAATATATACATAAACTCCTAATATTAGGTTAAATGTCCCTCAGCAAGATGCACTTTGAGCAGACACGTTCGGTATCCATCAACAAGCTTAAGACATAATTCTGGGTGGATAGTTGACAAGTCTTCTTTTGGTAAAGTTCATTTAAATTGTTTGGTTTAATTCAAACAAATCCAATAATTATATGGACAATATACCTTCAGTATAAACACATATAAAATACTACCTCTAACAAGACAAAGTAGGAAGATGAGTCACAAATGAAGAAAATCTAGAGTGTCTTTGTTTTCTGTGAGTTAGAGGCTTCCTTAATTGGCTCTGCTTACCTGGATGAAGGTCGGTGAAGCTGTGCAGGGCCAGACACTGAACGTTGAGACAAACCTTGAGCTGGAGTGAGACGGTCTGCATCAGAGTTTCAGTGAGCAGCCAGCAGTTCTCCTGTCCTGCAACAGTGCTAAAATGTACCGATACAGATAATGTAAGATACCAGATATAATAACAAGAACCTTGTTTAGCATTTTTCAAAACACAGAGTTACAAAGTGTTCACAGTTTGAATAAAGCCACAGAGTGACGATAACCATGTTAAAACATGTGAAAACATCCACATAACAGAAACAGGAAACAGAAATCACGTCTATTTTTAAACCAGAGTGAGGGACAGTTAGGAGACCCTGGTTAGAGGATCGGAGAGGCTGGCTGCAGTGATAAGGTTTCAGAAGCTCTGCTATATAAGCAGAGGCCAGAATTTTAAAGTGGATTCTGAAATTCACTGAAAGCCAGTGAAGGGATCAGAGAACAGGCGTAATATGTGACTAGTTTTTGTTAGCAGCCTTGCTGTTCTGCTGTAATTGGTGGTGAGTTATGGAGGACTGAGAGACACACATGAAAAGTGAACTGCAATAATGAAGGTGGGAGAATATTAAGAATAACGCAACCTGATGCCAGTACTGAAAACACAACTAATCTTGTCATGCATCTTCTTACCTCTGATCACCTTTGAAGAGAGGGTAGTTACACAGGCCACAGTGAGTAGCTGCTGACTCGTAGTACTGAGGCCACCTAGACTGAAGTAGGGTCTCTGCTTCAGCGCTGTTTTCCTGCTGCTGGTCACACACGTGAACAAAGACAACCTGGAAAGTGTTGAGCTCCTGGATGAGGGTTAACGTTTCCTGAAGCTCAGTCTCACTCTCAGGAATCTGCACAGAGCTGCGCAGCAGCTGCACTGTATTTTGACGCTGGATGTCTTTTTGGGCAGGACTAAGGGGATGGTATGGATACAGCAGAGTCTCAGACTGAAAAGGGGAAATGAAGAAATCAATGGAGACCAATGGATCCATATTGAAAAATACAAAAAAGCTGTTTTAAAGTAAAAGTAAAGCAATTAATACATTTGTGTTCAGAAGTTGCTAAAAGTTTCTGCGATGATTATAGTGAAGACAAGTAAACTACAGTTTTACAGCTGTAACGGAAAATAGAATAAAAGCGCTCTCAGGGATCCCGGCTACTGCTACGCTTCATAAAATAATAGAAAAAGATCAAAGAAACAGCTGGAAACTGATCTTATAGCACCTGCACTTTGGAGAAAAATTGGAGGAAGGAAGGTTTTGTGTACCTTTGTTGCCTTGGCATTCTTCTGGGTCAGCTCGCAGCCACATTTCGGGCACACTGCAGGTTTGTGCCTGTTCTTATAAATATAGTCGCAAGACGAGTTCTTACACCGACCCCTGCCTCGTGCTGTGGACAGTCCCAAATCCTTAGAGAATAAAGAAGTGATAAATTATCCAAATATCAACAAACAAGCAACATACAGGGCCAAAAGTACAGGTTTGTACACAATTACAGCAGAATAAACTGCAAGGAATATACTCACAAAACTGGAAACTGATTGCTGTTTGAAAGGCACCACTGACAGGATATTCACTCTCCTGTCAGTCAGAGAAGACGTGGGCTGGCTTCTGTCCGCTGGGCCTGGAAAATCCTATGGAAATGCATGCAGACAGCTAGAAAAACCTCACACAGAACTGCAAAACATCAGATTTAATCCTTCTTTCTGTGTGTGTGTAATCACATGTATGTGTTAACCTGGTTGGCTGTGGGTGTTGGGACTGCCTTGCCAAGCTGCTTTAAAGTGTTGGGTTTGAGACCTGAGAAACTCTCTGGTGGCACTGTGGTTAAAAAGACAACCACATCAACTGAGAGCTGAAAGTACAGCCACATCTAGACACTTCATGCTAAAACTGGTCTGCATGTGTCAGCAATAAGCACAGCAGAGCAAACATGTAATAAAAATCAAATAGAAAAAACAAATGTGGAAATTGCAGAGAATGAAGAATAATTAGAAATACAGTCAAATAAACATTACCGCTCGGTGAATTACGGTTGTGTGAATACTGACATTTCTCTTTGTCAGGTGGAACAGTTATGATCTGAAACACAGCACGACCTACAACACAAACACATATGTTGACGCTGTGAGAGCCCGATTAAACGCAGGCAACAAAACATTACTGCTGGGTTTGTTTCATTTCACCTGTGTTGTAGCAGGCAGGAAGGATGGGCCTCACAGGCCTCTTCTGCACAGTGGTACTGCTCTTTTCCTGGCCTTGGATTGTGGCACTTTTAGGATTGTCTTTCACTTGTCTAATAATGAAAGAGTATGTCAAGTCAGATACAGCCTAGTGTCAAAACACAGAGGGCCATAAGCAGCTGTTTTAACAGCACAAAATGTTAATTTCTTAACATTTTGCTCGGTAAATGGTAAATACGGGCAGGGATTTGTTGGAACGTGCAAACACAGATAGAAATAATATAAGGAAAAAGCATGGTTTGTTCAATGGTAACAAGCTTGAAAATCAACATTTACTATGACCACCTTTATGGTTCTTTGCCAAGTTTTCTGTCATGTGTAGACACGACACTGGTGCATGCCGTTGATTTCAGTGCGTTTTTATGCTTCAGTGATTCACATATCATTGTTACATGGCTAAACAAATATATAAAACAAATTCCTCTAAAAATGGTCAGGTACAAGATTGGCCTTTAAAATGAGTTTTTTAACTATGTCCAAAAAAAATGTTGTTAGTCCATCAGAAAGCTCAGAGAATTAATGCTCAAAAATTAAAAGAAAGTAGTGAAGCAAAATATAAATGTCACTTATATTTATATTTTGCTTCACTACTTTCTTTTAATTTTTTTATGCTAAAGCATAAAAGCTGTAAATAACCACCACTTAAACCATGTAATCAATTTGATTCTTTAAAAGACTGAATACACTTAATATCTGATTTAATGGCCTTGTGGGCTCTCAAACAGTCATAATCTGCAGAAATCACACTCACCTTGTTTGAGCTGGTTGTTTGGTGCTGCTGCCCTCTTGTGGCACTCCAGCTAAAGCAACACGCTGCTTTCTGGTGCACCTCAGAACTTGGCCTTCTTTGTTTCCTGCAGTAGTATTTATTTTGCTGACAGCAGCAATCTCCTTCTGAGTTACTGGTTGTGTGGCTTCACAGCTTTCATTAGCTTTGTTTTCAGCTGTTTGTTGCAATTGCTTGGAAGCAGCTTGTTTCCCGTGTGACTTTTTTGCCTATTAAGAAACAGCCAAAGCTAACTGATTAGAACCACAAGTAAATGTTGAATATTTTTTCTTAGGTTTCATTAACACTTACAGCGGGTATCCATTTACCACCCAAGTGGTTCCCGCACTCGGGGCATGTTGGTGGCTTGTGGCGCGTAACGTAGATAAATGAACAGCCAGGATTCAGACACCTCCCTCGACCTCTCCGAGTGTATGTCTTCACAGACTGATGAGAAAAGGAAAATATGTAACTTCAGGTCTTTCAAGTCCTACATATTAAATTTATACTCTTCCAGATCCAAGATTTTTCTTTATTTGATTAATATGCATAATATGTTTACCATTTTATATGAAGGTTTGGCACTTTGCTCTATGCTGGCTCCAACAGGGACCATCACCACCGGCCCCACAGAGCTCACAGCTGCCAAAGACTTGGGCTCCAGCAGGTTCTAGGGTAAGGCAAGAAGTAAGCAAAATACATATGCTGTTATTAAAATGAGGTGATTATATAAGTTAATGAATATCATTCTGCTACCTGGCGGAAGATGAAGGGCATTTAGGTCGTACCTGGGTGGGTATGATGGCCACCACCTGTGTGGTTTCCCCCTGTGTCTGCTGCACCATCGCTGCACTGTAAATACTACTGCCAGCTCTTGCCTCATTTCCTTTCAGTATGACCCCATTTGCCGCACAGTCACCAGAGCCCTGTAAGACACTGGAGTCTCCAACGGCTGTTGCTTTGGGTGAGACAGAAGAGGAGGAAGAGGCAGGTGGAATCCCTTTGTGGGCAGGAGACACCACCGCTGTTTCCCCTGTTATTTCATCAACAACAATGGGGTGTTCAGAGAGTTCCACCTCACCAGCCAACCCGAGAGGTGTCAACCGGGCTTCCTGAATAAGGGAGACTGAGGGCAAGCCGCTTTCAGGTGGATTCTCCGTAGACTCAATGCTGAGCTCGGATTCAGAGCTTCCTGGCTGGAGATTTGAGGAGCAGCCTTTGGACAATACAAAGTAACTGGTTCTGGGTAGGATTTTGCGGAAGCCTGGCAGATCTTTGGAGGGGCTAAGAGAGGACTGAGGAAAAAGCACAATGGAGAAATTTTTATGGCCAAAAGAATTTAAGATAAAGGAAATAAATTCATCTCACTGGCTTTTGAATCAGCTGTCTACCAGTGGCAATGTTTTTAAAAAAGACTGGCTTGGGTTGACTTTGTGGAATAATGATTCATTTACTAGAGGTTCTACTAGCACACTATTTATTATGATAAAAATACATATTACTGTCCAGTTACAGGTACTAACAGGTACTAATAGTGAGTCCCAAAGAGAACAGAAATCTGAATATTCTGACTTTTCTGATTTTTCTTATTTAAAAACACTTTGTTAATAAAGATTTGTCACTCGCATGATGCCAGCTGTGTTTGTCACAGACAAGTATCTTTGTGCACTGACTCCAAGTGAGAAACCACAGGAAGTGGTAAATGTTTTTCACTTATAGGCACAAAAGTGTTTATGGAGATATTCTGAGGTAAGGTAGATGAGAAAGCAGATTTAGTTTGAACTTATTTGAACTTGTTAACTCAGAGATGATGGACAATCTGTTCTGATCTGAATCAGTTACCATGGTAACAAATTCTGCCTCTTCACATCCGGCTAAACACGAAGGAGCTCTTACATGGTTTCTTTTGTTGATTTATAGTTAATATCAAAGGACATGTTGGAATCCATTTATTTGCTAAAGTTTAGGTATTCAATTAATATTTACCTGGGGCATCAAAGTCCCAGGTAAATATTAGTTGCTGCCACCCTCTTGTGGCACTCCAGCCAAATAATAAATATTAGTTGAGGACTGTCTTTAACAAGCTGTGAACATGCTAGATTTAGTCTCAGATCTTCACTGAAAATGTTAACATCAGTCACTGTTTATAAGTTATAAAAAGTGACTGTTTGTCATGATGTGATTGGCTGCAGTGATGTGGCCCTCCTATTACATTTATAAAATCATATTATATGATCATAGTAAGTTGTCACCTTGGACACAACTTGTATACTTCTAAGGATGACTGCATGTCCACATATAACAAAAGTGAGATTATACCACTGCGTTTAATGAAGGCTGCAGATAGTTTTCAATGTCCTGTCACTATTTCACTATGTAGGAATATATACACATTTTAAAATATAGTCAAACACTGTTGAGGAAAGTCTTAAATGTAAATGATTTTTTTTTCCGTTTATTGAACTAAATCTGATCAGCTCTTCTGTAAAAGCTCAAAAAACTCAGGTGGTTCAACTCAAACGTTCAGGGTTAGACCCAGAACAGGTCTCTGAACATGAATAACAGTATTTTTCTAATTTATTTGTAACAGACTGATATTACCAGGTGGAAGCGCACCAGTTTTGAATTCTAACATAAGTGTTTAAGAAGGTTTAATCTACAGATTAATAGATTTAAATGATATGGGCTTCTCGCTAATCCGATACGCTGGTTTGTTTACATTAAAAAAAGTTGAGGCTGAAGCTTACTGTATCTATGCCCTCCTTCTCCAACTTGGCTTTCTCCAGATAGTAGCTTTTCTCAGCTACGCTGAGTCGTTTCCAGCTCTCACTGATACGCTTGTTGATCTCAGACTGTGGCATATTAGAGACTCCGAGTTGCATAATCTGGTGAACATCAAAGTAGTATAGCAGATAGGCAGACCTAAGGCAGACAACAGATTCCAAGTCTACAATTAGAACATGACATTTTTTTTAGACATTTGTAATGCCTTTGAAGCTCAGCCAGTGATGAAAGAAGGGTTGAAAACCATTTTATTCATGTTACCTAGGCTTCTTAGGTTTCTCTACACTGTCATCTTGAGGTTTGCTCTTCCTCTTTTTAAAGGATGTCACCTCTGTTTGGCTGTAGGCACTCTCCACCTCTTCTGTCACTTTAACAACCTCAAAAAGCTCCACTTTGTCCATGTTTCCAAAGATCTAGGACAAAAATGACACACAGCAGGGGATCCATGTTAGAACTGTCAAGAAGATCAAATTTATTGCAGGGGTGTTGTGTCAAAGCCCATCTCCACTTCACTTCAAAAAGGGAAGCACCAAAATAAAGAATCTAAATGGAATGAATGTGTTTAGGCTTTATTTAACCAAGTAAAGGTCTTAGTGAGAATAAAGAGCTCTTATTCTGTAGTTAACTGGCCAAGAGAGCAGCAAATATAGTTGTAAATAAAAACACAAACGATAAGAACAGACAAAAACACACATTAGACGAGTGAATACAATATCTTGTTCACATGCAGTAAATTATAAAGCTCAAAATGAAAATAATTTGTAAATTTGTTTTTATGAAATTCCCTGTTTGGATAGCTCAGTCATTTCATGCCTAATAACACAATAACATGCAAGTAAGACACCAATCAATAGCGGACACTATGTCAGGCGTGATTTTACACAGTAGCTCTGCTGCGCTTTTGACAGAAAGTTTATTTCACCTCCTTTCCTCGGGTGATCAGAGGCAAGCAGAGATGCTCATGAAGGCTATAACTAATAAAAAAAATAATACTAATAAAAAGTAGTGCAGTGTGATTAAAGGTTGTTATTTGAATATATCACTGCAAAAATGCCATGCACTGTCAACTACATTGCTCAGGGCGAGAAACACTAAACCAAACAAACATGTAAAAACCACCGCTCCTTCCTTGTTTTAAAGGTAGGTTTAATGGCGTGTGTTATTACTGCCTGCACGGTCAGTCAGTTATCCAATGAAATGCCTTCTTATTGAAGTCTTACCTACAACGGCCCAAGGTACTACAAACTGCTC
>VOQK01011124.1:3440-14278 GCA_015052645.1 Benitochromis conjunctus | reverse complement strand
TAAGCACCACATCCAAACTTCAAGCACTTTTCAAACCTTGAAAAGACCATATTAAAATTCAAGCATTTTCAAGGATTTCAAGCACCCGTACGAACCCTGTTCATAAATGTCTGTGAAGGTTCTCAGTCATCCAGGTCATCGTAGTCTAAGGAGCTTGGAAAGAAAAAAGCGTCTGGACTTCTTTAAGTTGCTTGAAGACGTTTCACCTCTCATCTGAGGAGCTTCTTCAAAAGGTGGAGAGTCCCAGATTTAAGCCTTATGGGAGTGTCCCCCCCCAAGAGGGACAATGGCCCCCTAATGATCCTCTGCCTATTCACACGAGCCGAGGTGTGAAAACGGTTGCAGGTCACAATCAACTAGGTTTCAGGTGAAACCCATTGTGAAACTGGCCTCACCCTACCATGTGAATTCCTCCTTCCTTCTGACCTCAGGAATTCACATTCGCTCGTGTGAACAGGCAGAGGATCATTAGGGGGCCATTGTCCCTCTTGGGGGGGACACTCCCATAAGGCTTAAATCTGGGACTCTCCACCATTTGACCTTAGAACTGAAGAAGCTTCTCGGATGAGAGGTGAAACATCTTCAAGCAACTTAAAGAAGTCCAGACGCTTTTTTCTTTCCAAGCTCCTTAGACCCTGTTCATAAATGTTACTAAACCTGACTTGATGATCTGTAACTGAGAGAATGATGCGAAGCAGCAAACGGAGCTCGCATGTGACATCCAGCAGATTAGTTTGGGTGGTTTTCTGTGGAAAACACACTCCTGCTTGGAAGTACTTTTCTGAAGTAAATATGCTTTCATTTCCTTACTTCACATATTCTAAACTAGAAATCAGCTGCTCTGCTGTACCCATCATTCAAACGATCAGCTGCAGCATTCAGGCATTAAAGCCAGTAACACCATGATAACACCATGAACACACCATGAACACGACGTGTGGATCTGCAGTGATTCACTGAGGAACTCGCTTTAAAAACATTCTGCAGCATTTTCCTCATTCCTTTAATCACCACGATGTTTTTATAATCAAGTTATTCAACTTATCGAACTACGGGTGTTACTACAGTGTTACTGTGTGTAACACACACACAGTTCATGTTACTCACCCTGTCTCCACTGTTTTCCACTTCTCCTCAAAGGACAGAGAGATTCTGCACAACGCAAAGATCACAGTTAGTCCCGCCCACCTCTGACAGGTTACCGGTTATCGATCAGATCCCGATAACCCGCTCCTGCCTGATTATTGGTGTTTCCAGTGCTTTCAGTTATTCATGCAGGAAAAAGAAAAGGAGCGCATGAAGCTTGACAGCAAAGATGTCCCACACAACCAATCACGTGTCAGCACAGCACGGGGCAAGGTCAGGCGCCATCAGACACGCCTGCTTGTTATCGCTGTGACCATGGAGACGCTTCTCAAGCTTCTGTATCTGCACAACGGTCTCATTACCGACCTTGGACCTTTGTGGTCGGCGCTGTCCTTTGGGCGGGGGTGTGCCCTGACAGCGGCTCAGGCTCGCAGCCTTTTTCTGCTTTTTTGATCATTTTTCTGATGTTGGGCCAGCTGCAGGAGCACGCAGCTGGTTCCTTACCTGTAAAGGTGTGCAGAGGTCACATGGTTTATTATGTCATTATGTCGAACAGCCGTTTCTGTGAGTGCGAAGAACAACGCGACGCAGAGTCAGATAACCCTCCGGCGTTGATCACACTGCCCCCTGCTGACAGTAAACAGCAGTGTGCAGGAAGCCCTGAGGAGGCTTTGGGATAAGGCAGGTGTCAGGCATGAGCAACAACAACACAAAAAGTGTAATTCAACTCCACCAACAGGACACAATGCAGAGCCAACAGCTGCTCTTTCAGCTCCACAGACGCCGCGAGGCAGAAAATCTGAGAAAAGCAAATCAGGATGTTTTCTCAGAAACTGAACAAAGGAGGGTTTGAAGTGTCACTGCAACTAACGTCAGCCATCTGTCCCTAACTCACGAGTCTGCAGACTCGCCCCCATCACCGCATCCTCGGCGACGGCAGATGCGTCCACCAGCCGTCAATTAAAACATTTTTTAAACTTAAACGAGTCATTTCATTGTCCAAACAGTCAAAGCAGGAACACTGATCCCAGACCTGCTCCGTTTCAGACCTTCATTCATGTGCCTGTGGACATGAAGCTGATTGGTCCTGACCCAGAGTCAGAAGAGAGAACATGCTGGAGTCACCTGACCACACACACCAAACACTGACAGGGGTGTGGCTTACAGAAGTGAAACAGGTGAGTCGCACATAGACCTCATGTGAATTCATTTGCATGGCCAATGAAGGGAGCTCAGAGCTTTCAGGGAAATTCAAATCAGGTCGTGGAAATTGTTTTCCCAGAAGAAAGACACACATCAGGGACGGGACGCCCGGCAAACATGAGCCGGCCGTAACCAAGGAAACCATCAGCTGGGAAACACTTCACAGGTCTGAGAACCTGCGCTTCCCTGCGGGGAGCCGCAGTTTGTCAGGCTAAACGTGTGGACGAGCTGCAGCTCAGGGACCAGCAGGTCCAAACATCCTGACACCCGTTACACCCACTTTACTTTATCGCTGAATCCCAGTTAGGTTTCCTTAGCCCTTCCTGTGACCGGCTGCTGTCACTTTACCCTCCCCTTTCTGCTGATTGGCTGCCCCTGACCATGGAAGTGTCATGGAATCACACATTAATGCACTTCCTGGCTGTGACATCATCCTGTGAATCCAACAAACCATCATGTCTCGTTTGGTTTGTGTTGATGCTTCTTCTGACATTCGACCCTTCACGTGACCGTTTCATCTGCAGTTCAAACTCAGGCAGGACTTTTATTCTGAAAGTCAGAGACTTAGCAAAGAGGAAGCTAGCAGGAAGGAATCATGCGTGTCTGTGTGAGTGTGTGTGTTACCTGTAGTACTGGGACATGTACAGCAGCCTGTGGGGTCAAACAAACACAATCATTAATCAATCAGCAGACCTTTAGCTCGTTAACGTGTTCCTAACCCGAACGGTTTTAGGTCGCGCGCCTCTCCTCACCAACACGCTAGCACGCACTTTATCAGACTCGACCACCGCCTCAGCTGGCGTAGCCATGACTGCCAACGGCCATGTCTGATTATCTGATACAGACTGTTACTGGACCGTAAACACGATCATCAGGTGTTTGTGATACTCAGCAGAAGCAGGTAAAGCTGACCAATAGGAGCACACATACACACAAAGCTTCAGTCATCAGCGTTGCCCTGAACAAACAGCCGTCACTCGCGAGGCTTTCCACCATTCTGAATCCTGAATGACGAGACGCCACGCGCTCAAACACAGAGACGGGAGAGGTCAACCTGGGGCGATTAGCGCTGACGAAACAAAGAAGAAGAAAAACTCTACAGCTCTGCAAACACCTGGCAGGATCCGCCTGAAACCTGAGCACGCTCCGTGTTTGTGTGCTCAAAGCTGACAGAGATCTCAGTGACACTGCAGTACTAAACACGGCATTAACAGCAGTATTTACTGCAGTATTAACTGTAGTATTAGTACACGAACTCACCCCAGCAGCACAGTGACAGACAGGATCACAGTCACAGCTTTTGTGTGGATCACGGCCATCTTTCAGCTCAGACCTGGATGGGCCTGATCCTCGGCGGTCTCTTGGTCCAGATCAGGACCACATCAACCAGCTCCACCGAGACCACACCCAACACTCGGCTGCCAACCCAGCGAGTCTAATAAAACCAGCTCGAGTCCTCTGTGTCTGCACGCAGCGTTTCCTCACTCAGCTCTGGTCCAGATCAGCAGGTTGGACAACGTGCTCACATGGATCTCACATCCTGCTCTCACAGGGAAGCAGAGGCGAGTGGGTCTCCATGCCCTACAGAGAGAGAGGAGGGAATGTGTGTTAATAAAGCTTTTTCAAGTTTTGAAAAGCAGCCAATCAGCGGAGGGATGGGAGGAGCTAAATCAGCTTGTTGATGAATGGAGGGGCTGGAGTGACGTCCACAGTCTCAGAAAGAAGATCAGCAGGTACAGCAGGTACATACCTGAGACTCAGGTTACCTGAGACTGTGTGAGCTGGCTGCTCCCACACTGAAGTGAGTGTGTGTCTGTGTGTCACTGTGGGTGGGGCAGCAGTTTCATTCATTTTTGAGGCCATGGCAAGAGGAGTATCATCCCTAAGGTCTCATTCGAACACCGTAATGTGCTTCCAGATCGACGCGGTCGTATTGTTGTTGTGTCAGGGACGCTGTATAACGTACAGCTAGTGCTGGTCAGCGTGTACGCTCCTAACACGGACGCTCCCACGTTTTTACCAGAGCTAGGCTCATACTCTGTGATACTTGGCAGAGACTTAAATTGCTGGTTGTTTTGGATCGATCCTCATTAAAACAGACCTGTCAGCCTCGTGTAGTCATTCTGTTTTTTCTACATATGGGGACATTTGGCGACATCTTCACCCGACTGATTGGGGGGGATTCTTTTTTCTCTAACGTCCATCACACTTTTTCTTAGATAATTATTTGACCAGTATCGCGTGCGCCTGTGAATACCGTGCTATAGTTAGATCAGACCACGCCCCCTTAATGTTGACCCGGTCTATGCCCGACTTACTGAGACCCGACAGGAGTTGGCGTTTTAACCCCCCACTACTATCAGATAATACCTTTCTGCAAAGGTATTATCTGACGACCTCTTTGACCTCGAAGAGAGCAGGGTGACCAGTTTCCCTAAGATACAGTAAAGCTGACACCATGATGCATTTCCTGATGTGAGTGTGGACCGTGGACGGCAACACTGCATTAGTGAGTGCTGCTGATACGTTTCACACTGAAACGCCCAAGTGTCCCGTCCCCCCACTGCCTGTCAGCAGCAGCAAACAGGTCATCAGAGGAGGTCGACATGATGGTGAAGTTTAACATCTGAGCTCAGTGAAGCTCTTTAAGCACTTTTCAGTAACTTCTCTGTTTTGTAGAGCTGAGCTCCAAATAAGGAACTTTGTGTTGACTGTTAATCATTACAACTCAATATCGTCTGTATGGACAGTAGCTTCAACTAAAACAGTCAACATGTGTAACTGCGGTGTTAGGCGCACATAGCCCTGCATGTGTGTGCGTGTGTGTCTGCTCTGTGCAGTAAAATAACTGTTCTGAGATCAGTTCTTACAGTTGTTAGAACCCCAGCAGTGGACTGAAGATCACACACATGTGTGTATTTATATCCTGGTGGGGACATCTCATTGACATAATGCTTTCCCTAACCCTACCCATCAAACTGAATGGCTAACCCTGACCCTTACCCTAAACCTAACCATAACCTAATTGTAACCCTGACACTAAAACCACGTTTTGAGTCTCAATAACGCCTTCAAACCTGTGGGGACCGGGGTTTTGGTCCCTACATGTATAGTAAACTTCTCATTTTTGGATGAAGATATGAATACATTTCTGTGGTCCCCATCAAGATAGGTTACAGGTTAGCATGTTCACAGTATAATAACCATAGATCAACCTTAGACTGTTCCAGTAACTGTGATCCTGTGATTAGGATTCACTAATATACTGGCCAAACATGGATATCTACTGATGTCAGTCCTGTTGACTGTTGCCAGATTCACTGACATTTAAATGTTCAAGAGTCAAGAAAAAAACCCGATGACCTCATCGACTCAGCCAGGCTGTTATTTTAAACTTTGGCAGAAAGGTTCAGCCCGTCAAGCTGCTGCTGTGGGCTTTTTCAGGACAGGTGTCCCCCATTGATCGAGGAGACTCGCTCTGAAACTGTTTGTCAGCGTTTGCAAATCTGTCGGCTCGTATCGATTCACCTCAGGGCGCACAAACACGGTGATCGGCAGGAGGAGCGTAACGAGATAAAAATGAAGCGACGAACAGAGGCGGACTGAGGCAGTCACATCAAAAATTCATGGCGAGCGAGCGAATTCACTCGAACTCCAACGGTTTGCTAATAATGATGGTTAAAGCTAACAGAAATAAATAATAGCGTTTTAACGGCGCCCTCCTTCAGCTGCGACCAAATGCAGCAGCGAGTTAAAAATCTAAACGTCTCTTCCAGCGAACATTAAAAAAAATCTCCGACGTAAAGTTAAGTCTTTTGTGCGAATTGGTGCATCTCAAATAAATAAATGAATAATCCAAAAAGTATCTGTATAAATACTGAAAGAAACAAGAAAAGACGGTCAAATATTCCCTCCAAACCAAACGTATAAAGTCTTTGACAGGAAAATGGCAGGTTTACTTCCTCTGGTGTTAGCAGTGCGCTCTGGTGTTAGCAGTGCGCTCTGGTGTTAGCAGTGCGCTCAGGTGGTAACAATATCACCAGCACTGCTGAGGACGCGCTCTGAGGCTGTGCTTGTGGCTGGTACACACAGATATGTCCCTGCCATGTGTGACATCAGTGGGAAACGTTTTTCTTGCATTTTCCACCGAGCCAGTGGATCGTCTCCTCCGTCTGCGACCTCCTCGCTGAGGTAACAGTCCATTTCTACCTGTGCCTCCTCCTCCAGTGTGCAGTTTGGCGATTAGTTCGTCCATGTTTGGACTTCCTGTGTGTTCTAAACACGAAAATCAGTCCGTGCATGATTACGTTGCTCCGCCCATCAAAAAGTCTGCGCACGCATGAATGTATCGCCTATCGTCGGTTATTAGACTGATGATTTTTACATATCGCCCGACCTTAAAGTGTAGTCTGAACGAGATAATGAGGGATATAAATCCCACAGACACACACATCTGCTAACTGGTGCTAAATAACAGATCAAATGGTAGATCAGACTTTGGAGACGGTCTGTAAGCTACACCCACCTGCCAGGTAAAGCGGCCCCGCCTCGATCTTTAAACCATTCTGTGAGGACCGACTCGCCGCTGCCGGCAGCCTCAGGTGGACGTCAGAGGAACTGCGGTCTTTGGTGCTTCTGCGATGCCTTCACGGTCCAGCCCTGCCAGCTGTGGCTTGGTTTGCAGTTTCTGAGTAACATACCTGCAAACCAAACATTTCTGCTGCATCGTCACAGCCTGGGTTTTCCTTTGGTAATAAATGTGTTTGACAGTGAAGCGCAGTAAAGAGCAGGATGTTAAACGAGGCCAGGACTCGATATGAAAGGTGAAACTTTCAGACGCAGAGAGGGGAACAAATGAGCGAATAAATTAATGTGGGAGTGCTTCGTTGGTGAAGTCGCCGTCTGTGGACACCTCGCAGGCTCAAACTGAGAAACGCTGCAAACGCTGCTCAGCCTGCCGGAAGCTGTTTTTCATTCTCGATGGAGACGAAAATGTAGTTTGTTCGTTTTTTGAAGATCAAACTGTAGTTGAGCATCGGACACAGTGGAACGTGTATGAAGCACAAACTGAGCAGCGTCTTCTGCATGTTTTGAAAGGAAAACGGCGTTTCTGTAAAAACCACACACGGTCACTTTAAAAGCCGAAAACATTTCAGCCTTTTTTACTTTGTGTTCATTATCTCGTCCCTGTGTGCACAGCCACGTTCTGACGGCACATTGTAAAATCTGTCATTTTCTTCAGTTAAACATGGAAACCATCAAACATTCAAACTCAGCTGAAGCTTCAGCGTTTAAAAAGAAGCAGAGTCGGGCTGAAGCAGGCTTTCTGCAGGGTGTTTGACTCCCCTCACAGCTGATGGTTTCTATCAGCCAAAAGTCTACATCAAAAATATGAATGAGGAACAAAGTAAGAGCTCATAATCAGCAGGTGATGGAGATGAAAGGTGATAACTTGATATTGTCCCTTTCATCCTTGGGAAACACGAGCTCAGTCAACAGTTTTCTGTTTTGTTTCTCTTCCTGCAGTTTTCTCCCTTCGATAAGACGGTGCTGGCGTCCTGCTCGTACGACTTCACTGTCAGGTAAGATCACCTGTGGCGTTTCTCTCTTTTTGACCTGGTCGCGAAGCGGCGGCTGATGTTTGTTGGTTTAAAGTTCTTTAAACGAGGTTCTCTGCAGCTCGGTGGTGGTCGAACGTCAGGAGCGCTAACAGGCGAGCGAGCATGCGTAACTCATTTTGCAGTAACGATCCATGGAAATGAAGGCCGCTCTGCACGTTTAATGTGTTTGCACAGAGAAATGGAGAGAAAACATGAGAACCCTGCTGAGCTCATTCACTCGTTAAAGATGGGAACAAATATTTCAAGATGCTCAAAAACGATGGGCCTGACGTGGCTTTGCCCTTTAGTTATTCAGCTCCGGAGGTTGATGCAGAACATTATTCACATCACTCGTACTTGGAAATGATTGACGTCGTCAGCTGCAGCTGTTTGTAAAAGACGTGCCGGAAATCAAAAGTTCAATCTGAAATTTGAAACATCGCAAATAAATCAGGCTTAAATAAATGAAGAGAGTTTAACGTCTGCTGAAGCTTCGGCTTCACCTGAGACAAAACAGACAAAAACATGAGAAACCCCAACAGTCAACCCCAACCAGACACAGAGATGAGGCTCATTTCTGCAACCTTTGGATGCTCGTGGTTCTGCTCGTTTTTACCCCCCAGCTGGAAGCGCTGGGGTACCAAAGGATGAGTGGGAACTTTGGACGCTGTGAACTTGCTGGATTGGCGTCTCCACACTAGCACAAATATTTTTTTGATTTCACATTTTCACAAGTCCAAATTCACAGTGAGCCAGTACATCGTGTGGAGGAACGAGCATCTACTGTGGACAAATAAACCCTGAGGTCGGCTTTAAGTTACAAGGATGAGTCGAGGTGTCATTTCAGGGCTGGGGGTGCAGCATGTGCATGGTGTGGATGACCTACACCTGCAGCGTAATGTTAACATTTCTGCAGAAATGAGCCTCGTCTCTGGGTCTTTAAGATAACCTGTAAAGTTTTTGTCATGCAAGTTTGATTCTCTGAACTTTCTTTCGAGGTTAAAGGAGCGGAGCTGTGACGTGGCCTGCACAGTATTTCTGCTCCTTTTCTCTTAGTTACCGCCAAAGTGGATGGATGGTGTCATCCTGGCAGAAGCAGCGAGTCAGGACGCTGACGGATAATTTGGCCCAAAGTTAACCGGTGTGGGAGCTGGAGGGACACACAGGGAGGATGAGCTCCTTTATTGAGCCGCAGATAATGAGTTAATAAAATGTGTAATTTCATGGGAGACTGCCTCTGTGTTTCTCATGAGAATATATCCGATCTGTCCTCCGGTTTGGAGTCCTCTCTGTCCGCTCGGCTCTTTAAAACCGCAGAGGAATCGATGTTGTTGTGTTCGTCTGTCGGGCTGTGTGGGCAGATGATGGATAAACAGATACAGTTAGAGGTTGTCCTGTTGTCCGGCCTGGAGCAACACGTTGTTGTTTAACAGTGATTAATCAGTGAAAGGAAAACCAATGAGGAAGCAGTCGATGAGTCATTTAAGTCACTCAGTAGTTAAAAATGTGATCATTTTGTGCTTTTTTTCTTCTCTAATGTGAGGACTGTGTCGGTTTTGGGGACTGTTCTGACAAAATAACTCATGTGAAGATGTTACTTCACGTTCTGAGGATGTAATCTCTCTGGAACCAGGTGATCACTCTGCCCTGAGATGACCACATTATTATTTCGATTGTCCCACAATCCAAAAAGCATGATTCGGTATGCTCAGGAGTGCATGCTGGGTGCATCTCTGTGCTGCACACGCTTAAGAAACTAACAAAAAGCATCCAAACCTTAACTTTATCAGGACGTGAAGATTATATGCTAACTTTGCAGCGCTGCCAGGTGGAAGATGATCTGAAATAATTGTTTTTTAAAGACACAGGCTTCTTTCAGATGCTTTGCTAACAGTGTTAGCATTACGTAATGACAGCAGGTGGAGAAGGTGCTGACGTGAGCGCCGGTACCTCCATTCGTCCAGCCGTCCCTCCACTTATTTTCTGGCCTCTGCAGTTTGTGGACCTCAGATAGGATTATAATAAACGTAATGATGAGAGGTACAGATGGGAAACACTCATGCTAACGTGACATGTGAACTCATTTTAACGCTTCGTTCATTAAATTTGGTCTTTATTATACAGAAGATCGGCTTTTGGTTGATTGGAGGTGTCTTTGATTACAAATATCACCATGAGTGAAGTCTCGAGTCTGGAAGTCATCTGTACGATATTTCTGATAACACATCTGTAACCAGGTCCATTAAATGCTAATAAGCAGCTGGAGGTATTCTCACTTAAAAATAAATACCAGAATAATCAGTCTTCCTTCAGTCGCCCGCTCAGTTTCTCCGGGTGGTCGGTCTGTAAGGCGAGTCCCTGTCTCGGTGTGACGGCAGTCTCCGTGATATTGGCGGGCTTTGAACCACGTTTAGATCACTCTGTCTGCTTTGGCACTTGGTTTTGTTCTTGGCACAAACCTTTCCTTCATGTAGTGTCTCTCTGGTTCCTCTGCCTCTCCAGGTCTTTTCATTTTTTCTAATCACCATCAGCTTTGACCAGAATAAATAAATGACGTTGGTATATGCGACCAATGGCAGCTGGTCTAGTTTTCAACCCGTCTTTGATCTGGTTTTGTTCTTGTGCTTCGTGTCGTTGGGAGAGTCTCTGTGTGGGTCAGCTCGTTGTTCTCCAGATGGTTTTTACATCTCTGAGTTTCTGCCTGATAAAGTCTGAACGTGTTTAAAGTGTTTGTACTGGACGGTGTTGAAGTGGTGCTGCCTGTTTGCATTCAGCAAACCTTCCTCGCGTGTACAAAGAGTTCTTCATAATTTATTGTCCTGAATTATTCGTGTTCGTCACTTTAATGCCAGAAATCGTTCCTACTTTCTCTGCAGCCTCGGGGCGTCTTTGTGAAGGAAGGCAACAATAAAAACCTTTCTTAGTGTTTCTGTGGATTATTACTGCAGA
>VOQK01011114.1:60404-72000 GCA_015052645.1 Benitochromis conjunctus | reverse complement strand
AAGCTGTCTGTGGCACTTCTCACCACGCTGTGGGCCAGATCCCAGCAGCAGGTGAGGCATCTAACGGGGGTAAACACTGTTGACAGTGAGTCAAAGTGACAGACAAATCACACTTTACATCAGCAGCAATCCCAAACCACAGCGCGGCAGTCCTCCGCACCAACACCTTCAGTTTCACTCTTGTGTCATCACACTGATTTCCCCTCCTCACCTAAACTCACCCCTTACCCTCTATGGGTATCGCACAGGAGAGGGGGCCACGGGGAATGGGAAGAACAGCACTTTAGAGCAACAAATGTTCATGAATGTTCAAACACTACAGTCCCAGAGGCAACATTCTATTGATCGCATTCGATCAATGCCTTTTATTTCTTTTGTGTTTAAAAAGCGGCATTAGGTATCCACGCTAGGTGGGAGACTAATTAAACGTTCCAACAAAGAGATCTTGCACTAATCACTGGTCCGAGTGCATCCTCTCCTCATGAATACTTCATTTAAAGTAGTTTGTATTCATAAAATCATCCTAATGACCTCAACTGACTTCACTCTGCAGTATAATGGGAGCCTCTGGGCGTCTGTTCTTACTTTCTGCTTCAGTATTTGTGTGTCTGTGTGTTTGCTTGCAGAATGCTTCACGCTAATGGGCAAGTACACTGTAAAAAATATTCATCTTAACATGTCTTGATTTCATTTTCTTTCATACAATAAGATATTTTTTGGTCCTAAAGCCAAATGCTGAATTTTATACGGCCGTGTGACCGACATGTACCTGGTGTCAGTGTAATCATGCCTACAGTACGGTGCAGCAATGTAAAACACAAAGAGCGGAGAGTTTTTTCTAGCTGTACCTGTTCTGTTCAAAAGCAACCACTGATGCAAAGATGACACAATAAATCAAAAGCACGAGCTGAGTAATGTAGCGTTTTGTCAGACTTCGTATTATTAAAGCTATGCAACAATGGAGCCAAAAAAGAGACTCCCGCACATCCTTCTTCCACAGGTCTCCAATCTTTTAAGCACGTGTCTAATTTCTGTGTGACGTGCTAAACGAAGAAAAGATGTTGCAACAGAATGATTAACTGTTAGTCGCTTGATAATATACAGATCTCTTGCAGTTTTTCACAAATGACCTTTTTTAAGCAATTGAGAGTATTTTTGCAAAGACACTAAATGTTAAAAACTTATACAACAATACAGCATTGTGCAAAAGTTTTGAGTCACCTCTAATTTATTTATATTTTACTAGAAAATAGGTGCAGTGATTTAATGAAATATGCAAACAAACATGGAAATATAATATATATGGCAAATGGCGTATATACCGCACTATTCAGTATTTACAAGTCAATAGTTGATAGGACCACCTTTATTTTTCAACACAGTCTGAACTCTCTTAGGCAAACTTTCTTTCATCTTTCTTCAGGAATAGTTCTCCAGGCTTCTTGAAGGACATTCAAAGCTCTTCTTTGGGTGTTGGCTGCTATTTATTCTGTTCTCTTTCAAGATGATCTCACATTGCTTTAGTATTGTTGAGGTCTGGGCTCTGGGGAGGCCAATCCATGACTAATAGTGTTGCATTGTGTGTTTTTCTATCAAGATATGCTTTTACTGCATTTGCAGTGTGTTTTGGATCAATATCATGCTGAAAACACAAGTCGTTGCCAATCAGATGCTTTCCAGATCTAATTGCACAGTGGATCAAAATCTGATGGTCCTTTTTTGTGTTCATAAGTTCAATTAGTTTTGAAAGATCTCCAACAACACTGGTTACAATGCAGATCCAAACCATGACAGAGCCTCCATCACATGTTTTACAGATGGCTGTAGACACAGATGGCTAGATTCATTACTCCATGAGACCTGTTAGTAGTTCTTGTGATAATTTTGCATACTTCAGCCTTTACTCGCTGTTTACTATCCTGAAGAATGACTTCTTGACAGCCAACCTTCCACTGAGATCATTTCTGATGAGGCTTCACTGAACAGCAGATGGACCAACTGAAAGGCCAGATGCGTGACTTTCAGATGCCACTTCTTTTTTCCTCCATTTGTCTAATTTCCTCAATTTTTTACAGGACACACTGCACACCATGTTAAGATATGCCAGGTTTTTGGCTAATAGCTCTCTGAGAATCAAAAATACTCGTCACGCCTGTCAAACTGTCATCTATGATATTTTTGATAGATTCAACTAAAGAGATGGGATGTGTTTGTGAGACAGACTGCTACAACATACAAGATACAATTGAAATTTTTTTTTTGCTGTCTGCTGTGTGTTGACACAACACTGGTTAGACGTTAGAGTTAGATGCCATTTTTTTTGCTTGAAGTATTCAGTCAAGGTCAGCGTTAAGTGGCTTAAGAAAAAGAAAACATTCCTTTACATTCTGAAAATATGCGAAAAAGCAATCAAAGAATAACTTACAAGAAAGTCTAGTTCCTTAGAAGCAAAATATAAAGATGCCAAGATGGCCGTGAGTTTTGCACAGGACTGTGTCTATTCTTGCCATGCAAAATAGACAAGGTTGGTTTTTAAATTTTAATAAGTTATTTTACAGTAATTGATTAAAGTAGCTATAGTGTGTCATTATTTTGATATTAATAAAATAAATATGAATAAAGTGAAAGGTGTTACTGTTATGATGATGCATGAATGAGTAAAAAGTGATGAATAATCACGTGTTGATTTTGTTTCCTTAATCTCCACAGAGTCTTATAATATGTTTCTGCACAAAGCAGCTATCTGATTGTTTTTTAAAGTAATGTTAAAAAATGCTCTTTTTCACTTCTAGGGCTCTAATGTGTTCAACATTTTTTTTTAAATTAGTTTAAATTTTTTATATTGTTCTAAGATTATTTAAATACAACCTCATTATAACAAAACACATGACCTATTACATCCCATTATTTACCTAACAGAAGCTACGCCAAAGTACTGTGTGAAATACAAAGTACATCTCTCAATTCCACAAGGCAATGCTTTTACCTATCACTTTATGATGATCATTTCATTTCAGCAGCACCTGGCTGCTACTTACCCTCTTAATTTATGTGAAAGAAGTAAGGTTGTACTTAGTTTTTGCTCATTGCTTCTGTGTTTTGGTTTAATTTTTGAATAAACAGTGGCACAGTAGTTACATTTACCTACCAGACGAGTTTTGAGTTATATTCTCATACTTTCTTTTTACCATAACAGTATATACAAATTAAAACTACCACCCTATTGATCATTCCACTTGTGTACCACTGTGCAGCTAGCAGCTAGCATTTTGGAGAATGTAGAAGCTAGCTTAGCACCCAGAAGCTAGTACAGTTCATTTTTAAAGGATTTTCTCCCAGTAAGTTGTTTTTGTTTGCTTGTTTGTTTTGTCTCAATAACACAAAAAATGACAGGTCATTAAAGACAAATACAACAAAGCAAACTAAAGTCGGCGAACAACCGCCATCATTGATTGTTGGGTCCAGTTTCAAAGAACCAAGACTGCAATGAGAAAATGTTCAGCTTGAAGCTTCATAATAGGACATCACTAACCAATGGTTGATGTCCACATTGTGTATACAATTTACACGTTCAATGCATTAACCTATAATGTGTCATACCCTCAGAGATGGTTTTTGATACAGTAGCCTTAAAGTATAAATGTCATTTCTAAGAGAATTAAAGAGTCTGTATCAGCGCTGTTATTGTCTAAACGTGCATGCTCATGTAATTGTGAGAGAATGTTATACAAGCGTTCGCTAGCCAGCCACGTGGGGCAAAGCAGGACAGACTCAAATCTTACATGTTCATGTCCTGCAGCCATATCTGGTCAGCGAGAGTTGTAAATCCGGCAGGACAGATCAGTGTGGTTTATTTACACCTGGGATGAAAATGTTTTGAGGGGCTGTCATTTTAGAGATGTGCGCACATACTGACACGATGAACCAAAGGTGCTGGGGATTTTTCCGCAACCAAGTCACACGTTTAGCTTTTGATTAATGCTGGGGAGTGATAGATGGGTAAATTGTCCCTGGCGTATGTCTCCGTAGCCTCCCCGCCTACTGTCTTTCCATTTATCTCACCCTTCTTTCCCTCGTGCTCTTTCCCTCCCCTTTCTCCAGCAGCAGTAGGAAAACTGGGGATGTGAACACACACATCTTTGCCAAGCCTCACAGCTCCCCTGGCACCACACTGCAACATAACACCTTCCAAACCATCCTCCTCCCTCCCTCGCACTGCACCCCTTTTCCTCTCTCAGCACGGCTGAACAGCATGTTTGATTTTACAGCAGCTAACTCTGCTAAGGTTTGACCTTTATGGGTTTTCAAGGCCGATACTGATATTTTTGGAGTTAAAGTGCTGATAGCAAGAAACTTAACTATTTTCACTCACACCATCATTTGTTCAGAGCGGGAAAACACCTGTGAGGCAGAATCAGATCATTAGAAAAAGGAAACGCTCCATTATAACCAGTGAAATTCATATGGCTGAATCAGCAGCTCCCACACTGATGCCAACACAGAGTGGGACGCTATCGGTAAGACATTGGTTTGGTAATATTTCTGAAGTGTTGACCATCTCCTCCATTACAGACTCATCAAGCAAGAGACAAAACTTTAATAAATTTGTTAAATATTGAAAACCTGATTGAGTGGGAAGTGTTGACTGTCAAAAAAAGTCAGCTTGGAAGACAATGTAAACAAACCATATGTGAAAAAAACACAAGATAATATAAGTTGCTACTTAATTCTACATGAATTATATTTAAATCCTGTCCACATGGAGGAATTGCAAATTGCTTCATTATAAATGAAGACAAAAGCAAATCTGATAAAGTAACAGCTGGTTTTCTATGGCATCAAATTTGTGTCCAAATTATTCAACAAAATCCCCAAAGAATCGTCCAAAAAAGAAATCAAATCGGAGTGAACACACATACACACACGCTCAAAGAAACAACTTAAATCAGTGCAATGTCTGATCACTTTTCACTTCCTGAATATTCAGTATTTTGCAGGTTACTGTTTCAGTTTAAAAATGTCCAGTTGTCTTTTTCCATAGAAAATATATATTAAGAAGATATATAATTTTCATTCATTCAATGGCCAGAATTTCATTGGGTTGTACCACCGGTTGCACTTCGGGTCTATTGGCATTCATAATACCTGCGCACAAAAGCAGCAAAACTTGATAAAAACAACAAAACGGAAGAAGAATCGTGATCTTATATTTCACATATGATAATGATTTTACACATACACTCTCCAGCCGCCTTGTTAGGTACAGCTTACTAGGAGTGGCACCCAACAGCTAAGAGCAGCACAAGTCCACACAGGAAGAAATAAAGTTTGGAGTGTTGTGCATGAGATGCTCTTCTGCATGCCTAATTATAACAAGTGGTTATTCGAGTTACTGTTACTTTCCTATCAGCTCCAAGCAATTTGGCCATTCTCCTCTGACCCTCTGGCATCAACAAGAAATGTTTGCACAGAGAGCCGCTGCTCACTGGATATTTGTTTTTCTTTGACCATTCTTTGTAAACCATAGAGATGGTGGTGCAGCAGAAACAGTGCAAGTTTCTGACTGGCCCATTTGCAACCAACAAGCACACAGATTCAATTTCACTTAAATCACCTCATTTCCCTATTATTATGTGTGAATTGTAGTAGTTGGTCTCGACATGTCTATAAGTTCATTGAGTTCCTGCCATGTAATTGACTAATTAAGTACTTTAGACATTACAACTAAACTGCTCCTTGAATAAGGAGCAGTTTAGTGGACGTATTTAATGAAGTGGACATTGAGTGTATATTTCTTTGATTCTCCACTGATCACAGACATCATCATAATCACATCCAGTACTCCAATCTGATTGTAAGACCCTTTTGACTTTAGTTTATATTATTCAGACTCATTTTATGTCTTTGATTCTTTGATTTTGTTTAAGATTTACATGCCTGTAGTTTGTTTTTTAATCAATACCATGTCAGTCAATAGAAATTCTTGGAATCATTTTGAAACGGTGGGCTGCGAGGAACCACAAATTATCAAAACCACGATATCTGATAGATTAATATCGGCCCAGGATATTGGTCTAAACCCAAAGTCTGCAAGCCGGTAACCCTGACAGGATGTGTTCTCTCTTACTCATATTTTTCTCTTACTTCTTTTCTCTCGCCCTTGCACCTCCCCAGCTGCCTCCAACATAGTAATGACAGTTTTATCAGTTTAACCACGTTTGCCATCTCCAGGTCTGGGCTGCTCTCCAGTCCTGTCTGCTGTGTGCTCAGCTCTGCTTGGCTAAAAGCAGACACTAACAAGAGGCCCTTGTATATCCATTATGCAGATCTACCGTTTCTACCACTGTCAGTGTGCGTGTGTGTGTATATGTGCTGAAACCTGTCCAGGTTTAACATATGGAACCCGGCTGCCAACACCTACTTCACTGACACCTCAGTCTCTTCCAAATACAACTTGACTGTTACATTTTTTGAGGCCATGAAAGCTAGGTGGAGATTTAAATTAAAAAGGAAAAAAATATCTTAGTATAAATCATACACATTTGCAGGTGTGTCTAATTGATTTTCAAGAAAATTCCAAGAAATATGACTTTTGGCTGTATTGCACCTTTATAACAGGAAATGAACCCTGCTTTCACACGGTGCTTGCCTTAAACTCCACTGTTCACATTGTTGCACTGGTAGGGTAGCAGGTCCATTGCATCTACGGTTCAGGTCATTAAAGCTTAAACTCTAATACCATCTCATTATGTATTGAAGTCATCCCTAGAGCTGAAACAGCATTCGCACCGCAGTTCTAAATCTTCTTCCCCTCCCACCTAAAGATAGACTGCAGCTCTTTTTATAGAGGACTAAGCTGCAGAATTGCATATTTTATTTCAGACGTCCCAGGCTCACATCATTGTTTGTTTTAGCAAGCTAACCTTCCCCGTGTATTTATAGGTGTCGAGGCCAGGAGAAAGACCACAGCAGCTCCATAAATAAGCTGCCCGGGCCTCCAGCGAGTGTCCCAACCAACAAAAGCCCAGTCATTTCACAGGCCATTACCTGGAGGTGCCTCGCAGGGAGGCTGGCCTGCACTCCGAGGCAAGGGAGGGCTGCACAGCTTTGAGGGCGAGAAGACCCGGTGGGAGGAAGGGAGCTGTTTGGATTAATAATAAATATGGTGATCTGTTTTCTGTGACCGCAGCCTATGAAAATGCAATGGAGGTAAATGGAAAAAAAACAGCTGTGATGTTCTGCATATGAGGCTGTTCGGAGCTATAGCTCATGCAAGTTTTCACTGTCATCCTGAGTGCCTTTCATCCATTCGCCTTCACTTTCATCCACACAGGCTGCCACTCGGCCCTCTCTCTCGCTCTCTCTCTCTCTCTCTCTCTCTGTCTTTCTCTGAACTTTTGGCCCCCAGGATCCTGTTGGAACCTCACCCATATGGCCCCTGGCTCTTAAAAATAGATGAACCACAAAACATCACACACTCACACAGGCCCACAAAATCCACTCATGACGTCAGACGTCAATGTGTGCGCACTTTGTGTGCGTGTAAGTGTGTGTGTGTGTGTCACCGCTTATCTCTGCCTCCACAGACGCTGTGTGGAAAGCCAGTCAGCAGAGGCCACAGCCAGTGCACTCCGCAGCCTCTCTGGCAGCCAGACCTCGCTGCGCTGAGGAAACTGCACCCTGCAACACAAACAACCCATCAGCCACAGCAACGCTTCTGCGCTTCTGCTGCTAAATCCCAGTACCTCCCTGCAAGGTACAGCCCTGCAACACCCACACAGCTTTGGGAAAGTGCTGTCATCTTCCTCCCTGGCTTTAATCTGGTTTTCCAGAGTGATGAAATATTCAGAAGCATTGTTTTGCGGGCCATTCTACAGTGGCATTTGTCCTAAATATTGCTGCGCTCATTTGCTGGGCGGCGACAGTGATGATTCCATAAAGCATGTGAATGGAGAGAGTTGTCATGTGAATGCGGCTGAGCACTGAAGGCTCATAATCTTAAATCAGAGGGGAGCACTGCTGACTGGCACAGCAGGGGTTCCAGCAGAACGACTACAACTGCTAATTTGTCTCAGAACGGCCTTTTACAATTTCAAGGGCACCATAACTGTTAGCTGGAGAGATGGTGTTTTTTTGTTTTTTTTTCTGAAAGTATCCTAGCCAAACACAGCGTGTGGTAAGGTAAGATAACAGTAGGAAGGCAATATCTTTGCTCTATCCGATGATATCTTCAGGAATACCTGCATTTTAAATATACGAGCCTTCTCTGAGCGCACAGTTAATGTCACTGGAGCATAATAGACTCACGTATGGTGTAAAATTCACACCAGTCAGTCACAACATTAAAATCACTGACAGGCGATTAGGGTTTTTTTTTTTTAAGGCTGGTATACTTTCTCATCTGTTATCAAGGACATCGACACATTTTATAAGTTGCTAGAATACAATGGTTTGGGTAACGCAAAAATAACTGCACAAAGCGCTGCAGCTAAAATCAGAATTAAATTCTGTAAATGTTTTTTTCCTGCATTAATTTGAAGAACTTATGAAGACCTTCTTTTGTTTTGTTACAAACAAAGTAAAGCCAACACCACATCCGTCTTTATCTATTACATTGTTTTAGTTCAGTCAAGCGAAGATGACGGAGACCTGGACCTTTGCTTGGTTACTTTCTAATAGGCGTAGGCAACTAAAGGTTTCCCCTTAGAGTTTTTCTCCTTCACTCTCTATGCGTTTATGGACCGGACTTTATATAGCACTTTTCTACTCTATCTGAGCACTCTACACAACTTGTACATTCACTCAAGCACTTTTGTTGTCTATGCTGTTCCTAAGTGCTTACTATCTAACGTTCACATACTCCAATGGATGCATGATGGGTTAGTGTCAAGGATGCAGACTGGGATCAAACCACCAACCTTCCAGTTATTAGCTGACTTGCTCTACCACCTGAGCTACAGCCACCCTACCATGCTGCATCCTCTGCATGAGGTTTCTTCCTGTTAAAAGGGAGTTTTTCCTTCCCACTGTCACCAAGTGCTTGCTCATAAGGGGTCATCTGACTGCTGTGGTTTTTCTCTGTAATATTGTTGGGTCTTTACTTTACAATATAGAGAGCCTTGAGGTGACTGCTGTTGTGATTTGGCGCCATATAAATAAAACTAAATTAAACTGGATTGAACTGAATTGTATGAATCTCTTTGGATGATCGCAGCAATTTATGCACAGTTTCTGAGATTTAACACAAGAAAAGTGTCACCAATGTTTATTTTAACTTTATAGTCAGGGATCATCTGAGTGTTTGTCATTTGGGTCTAATTGACCCAGCGCTGTCATACTTTACACTGCTTGAAAGTGACATAAGAACTGTTTTCATCTGTAATTTTGGTGTCCGGCCACAAGCTCCGCCCACCTGGCACAAAAACAAACACTGAGGGTTGATTGCACTAACCGTTCGCTCCGGGTCAGATGGCATGTTTGTTCAGTCAGAGGTTGGGAGTAGCTCTTGATTGAGGAAAAAGCTTTTGAGTTGATTCAGGCTGCGTGTCGATGAGGTGGGTTCGTGCTCATCGTCATCAGCTCGTAATGACACCAGTACTACTGCCATTATTGCAACTCCCTCTGTGTGGGTGGTTTCCCCCACGTGTGTGTGTGTGCGTGTGCGTGTGTGTGTGTGTGTGCTTTAGAAGTTGGATTCAGCAGTGCTTCTCTCCTTGAGCCTTCTCACTCTCTTGTACCCCTCTCTCTCTCTCTCTCTCTCTCTCTCTCTTTTCTTCTTACTCTCTTCCCCTGCTTTTTCTCGTGTCAACGTCTGGAACTCCCACAGAGCTCCCAAGCAGCTCAGATACAGAGGAAGCCCTTCCTGGGATTAACACACACACACATACACAAACTTCCTCGTCAGATTTACCCTCTCTCATCTGTCCTCCCACAGACATCCTGTTTGTCTCCTGCAGCTCCTCGACTCCCTCAGATGAACATAAGCCAGGGTATGCGCTGCATAAACACAAGAGCTGTTTTTGACGAGAAGGCCGCACGGAAGCACGGAGAACTCCAAAAAAACAACTGCAATTCCTCTCACCCCATCTCTTCAGCTCACAGTTTTCAGTTTTATCCTCTGTCACCTTGTGGGTTTTTTTTCCTTTTCCATATTTAGAGCATGTTGATGCTGTAGATCAAATGCAGTGACAATCAGTTTTAACCAGGATCTGGGGGCTCACCAATCATATTAACAGCACGTTTTCGAGCAGTACTTCTGGAATGAGAGAAACCTTGTTGATTTTTTCTGTAATCAGTTTTCATTATCTCTCGCTGCGGCGGTAGGCATCAGCTCTCCGTCTTGTCTCCTCATCCGTAGAGCGGTCTATCCAATCCATTTTACCCAACTGCCAATCTCCATCATTTCGATCTTGGTTTGTCTGCTCTTCCCTCTCTTTTCTGTCTCCCTTCACTCTACCCGTGGCTAATCCATTACATCTTCTAATGACTGTTGTTTCGCTCTGTAAAGAAAAGTGTGGTGCGGATTGGCATTTCTGAAGGCATATATGTGTGTGTGTGTGTATGTGGTACTAACACCTTATCTGCAGCGTCTGTATGTATTTCAGTGAGAAGATACTTTATGTTCAGCGTGCGTTGCCGTTTAAGGACTCGGTATTTTCCATTTTTTTATTCTTTGATTTCTACAAAACTAGATATGAATAATATAAAGTTCAAAATAATCCTTATTTATTTTTACTGACCTTTAATCCAGGTAACGTTCCCTTCCCCCATCCCTTTAAGCCCACTGTCATCTGATTGGCTGCGAACAATATGTTTGATTAGCTGGTGGGTGGGGCTTCTGAGCTTAGCCTATGTCTATGAGATGGCCATTTATACTGTATAACATACAGTGTACACTGATTGACAAGGATTAGGAAAAGATTATGGTTTGGGTGAAAACATTTCCTTTACAACATGAAATACATTTGCTAGGATGCTGTATTCTGCACTGTATAAAGGTGACAACTCAAAAGTTAGTGATAACACCAATTATAAATGGCATATGGGGTTCCAAAAGGTTGATTCTGTTATTCTGGACGTAGCGTTTTCAGCAGGAGAAGTGTTTTGTCACTCATCCAAGTGACTTCTTCAGTCTCAGCTGACTGCAGGTTTCCCCAACCTTATAAACAGTACTTTGCACAATGACTGAAACTAGCACCACTGAATGAACAATGGGCTGGGCGGTCAGTTTCTTGATCATTAATATGCAAATTGTCATGACCATGGCTCAACAAGCATTGATCAAAGACCATTGATCAATGGCCATGAGTACCAGTGGGCTAGTTTCAGTGATTGTTTAAATGTACTGTTTATAAGGTTGGAGAAACCTGCAGTCAGCTGAGACTGAAGAAGTCACTTGGATGAGTGACGAAACACGAAGCTTTTGTGTTGCCAAGTCGTGAAAAAGCCATTTGACTGGAAAAATCCCTCCTCATTCAATTGCTTTAAGGTTTTAAAGCATTTATAGGCATTAATAAAGTTAGTAGTTTTATATTTTGGTCCTGGGGTCTTTACCCACCAAAGGGCACAATCCTTTTTAGAGAAACACATAGATTAT
>VOQK01011114.1:6800-28436 GCA_015052645.1 Benitochromis conjunctus | reverse complement strand
GCATGGCGAAGCCCGAGTCCACCCACTTCACATTTCATTACCAAGAAGAGCTCAAACTGCTCTACCAGCCTCTGCAATACAGCAGAATTCTCTAATGCAATTCGTTCAAACTTAATATGAAAAAGAACTGTAAGAAATGGTGGTTAGGCAGCAGGGAGAAGGTATGGGGAGGGGGGGGTGAACCAATATAAATTCATCCCATGGGATAAGAAGCTCACACATGGTCGCTAAATTGATGATCTATTGCCCAGAGCAGTATGTTAAAGGAATAGCCACACATCACACAGGCTTGTTGCTGTATGCGCATTTCATGAAACAGTTCTTTATCCTGTAAAAGGCACCAGAAACTAATGCCGATGCTTTTGTAAGCAGAAAACATTAAGTTTAATGGGTTTATTTTGTATATCCCAACTGCAGCCAAAAATTCAGTCAAAACATTTACACCCATTGAGGATTAATGAATGTCTCACTATAGAACCACTCTATGATAACCTTGGTGAAGTCATGAAGGTTGTCTCGGGCCTGGCTTAAAACTTAAAATAACAGCAAAATTTAGAGTGAACAATCCTGGATTCAGTGCATTATTTTTTTTTTATATAGAGAGAACGGAGAGGAAGAAGGAGTAATAATACTTTTTATTTTAAGTGTGCTTCTAAATCCACAGCGTAATATAATGTCATTTTTTTCAGATGTCCCCATGTCCTGTCCATTAAAATCTTCTTGGGTAAGTAAAGATTAGTTAGAACCTTAAAGAATTCCACAGATTGATGGTGTTTTTATATAGGAATATATTTAGACTGCAACCAGTTGGCAACTAGTTGCGTCGAGTCCTCTACTGCAAAGAGACATTTTGCAGATGAGTTGCACTATTGATGCAGATGAACTCAGATTTATTGCAGCATGGATGCAATCTATCAGTGTTTATAAATTTGACTGCAGTTGTTTGAAAAGCTCACCGACCTGAGAGAGTCCGCAATCATTTGGAGACAGGTTGCTTCCCACCAGGTCAACTGTGACCTTGTGAACAATTTTTCCTAATCACAAGGACGTTGCTGTAATGTTTCTCCTCTGGTGTGACTGAGCCATTAGACACATGGCTGTTAGTAACATGTTATTCTAATATCTTAGTTGTAAGTGTTTGACCTTATTTATTCAAGAATTGGAAGGACAGATGAAATTACTATTATTGAATGAGGACCGGCATGTACCGGCATGTGTGTAGACTCACACACTGTATCATAGTTAGCTCTTTGACCTTGCTTAGAAGAATTTCCCAGGCCACAGAAAAATGTTGCTGATTGAACAGAAAATAAACAGTAATAATAAGCAGCTAACGCTGGGTCATTCTGAGTAATGTTACATGACATTATTAGTTACTGGAAGAAATGAGTTATATGTAGATCCAGTATTAATATTGTGTTCACTTTTCTAGATTTCATGTTTCTAAAAGAATCATCACTTATATTTCAGAAACAACTGAGTAAATAAGCATTTAAATCAAAATAAATGCTCTGTAGATGAAAGGTAAATATGAAGACGTGAAACACAGCTAAGTTCAGCCACAGTCTGCAAAGGATGAGGAGTTTTTCGAGGAGCCTCAGGCTGTTTTGTCACTGTGCAGAAAACTGAAATGAGCGCTGTGTAAATAAGTAACACTGCATTTACCCATTAACTCAATGTCCATTAACCTAAGGCCCATTACTAACGCAGCACACCACTGACAACTGAAACCATGGCGATAAAGACAACTATTAAAAACGATGAAAAAAATTAGAGCATAGCATCCCTTTAGTTTTTAATTAAACAAAATTAAATGGACGACTAAAACTAAATCAAAATCAGCATTGTTTAAAAGACGGGCTCTGTTAATTAAGTTGAAATGCTAAATTGGCGGATTATTCCTTTAACAGATCCCCCGAGGCCTCACAAAACAAGCCAAAAAAAACAAAAAACACACACACAAAAAAGCTTGAAAAATGGTTTTGTTCATACTGAGTGTCTGATTCTATATTTCCAGTTTGTTTCTCTCGCTCTTAAGTGGATTTATTTGTTTACTGTATGGGCATGTGTTTTAATCAGAAACACTACTGACAGCAGAGTGAGCAAAACCTAATATTTCAAAAACAAACAGGCACCAGTTAATACTGCACTGCTATATTTCAAACTGTATTAAGATGATAACATTTCTCTCCCTCTCTGCCAGCCCATATGGATCGCTTTAAACACACCCGGGTTTGGCCCACTTTCAGAATGTCACAGGACATTTATCTTTATTCCCTTCTTCCTCTCCTTACCTTATAGAGCAATGGCTTTTACAGATGTGCACTCATCTACCTCTTTCTGCCTGCTGCTCTCGCTCTCTCTTGCACTTTACTGACATGGTTTTCAGCTTTGTGTTTCACTCTGTGCCTGTGTATGCTTATAGACCTCTCCATCTGGAAAATATATATCCTATCAACTCGATGTATAGAATCCAAGGAAGAGAGGACTTGTTTCTTTTCCTTCCTACTCCTTTTTCCTCCTTTTTCCTCCTTTCCTTATCAGTGTTATATGGACAGGTAAACCAACTCAAACCAGTTTATTGAATGTGCTCTATTTCTTGAAATAAACTTGTCTGTGAATTTATGGTTATAACATTTGTTTCTCTTCACTGGCTCCCTTATAAATCAAAAATCAATTGTAAAATCTTTCTCCTCACATACAAGGTGTTGAATAATCTGCCCCCATCTATCATCATATCACCTCAATACAGCATTTCCCTCTCAGACTGCTGGCTTACTTGTGGTTCCTTGGATATATAAAAGTAGAATGGAAGGTAGAGTCTTCAGCTTTCGGCTCCCAGTTTGGGTTCTGGAGACAAGCACCCTCCCTACTTTTAAGATTAGGCTTAAAAAAATGTTTTTGATAAAGCTTATAGTTAGGGCCGGATCAGTTAACCCTGAATCTTCCCTTAGTTATGTTGTAATAGCTGCTTAGGCTGCTGGGGGATTCCCATCATGCACTGTGTTTCTTCTTCACTCACCTTTGTTTTTTCTCTCTCTATGTGTTTATACACCACTCTGCATTTATTCATTAGTTATTAATAATCTCAGGATCTTTTCTACATTGTGTCTTTTGTCCTGTCTCCCTCCCTTCAGCCACAACCAATCGTATCAAGCCTGGTTCTCCCAAAGATTTCTTCCTGTTAAAAGGGAGTTTTTCCTTCCCACTGCTACCAAGGTTTTACTTTACAATATAAAGCACATTGAGGCAAATGTTGATTTGATTTGGTGCTTTATTAATACAATGTAACTGAATAATGCAGGGATATAGTCTTTAGAGCAACATTTAATCATGAAAAAATGCAATTTATTAGCTATGTAATACTAATACAAGATGAGTAATAATAATGTGACATAAAGTATGAATAGCTTTAGTTGAATACTTTACTACAGCTTAAAGATAACTGAAAATACATTTTTTTCTATGAATAAAAGTCTATTTTTTGCCCCAGTCGCCGCCAACAACTAGTGACTCACCAGCAATATGTTCATAAAAGCTTTCTGTTGACAGCACCTCCAGCTCATAGAAAGATTTTTTTTTTTTTGCTCTCAGCTGAAACAGGAATGTTGAAAGTACCTGCAAAAATGTTGGTTTCATCATCAGAAAACCCAGAAACAGCAGTTAAGCAGAAAGCATGTTCGACAATCAGACAATCTTATACTCGAAAAATTCCAGTGTTTCTCCTTTACTCTCTTGGTTTACATGCCATTTCTAACATTTGCTGTAAAAATATAAATCTGATTTTTAGCAAAGTGAATATATTATTAAGTGAATATAATATTGTAATCTGACATTCTTTTATGTTTTCCTAGCAGTTTCCTCTGGTGCAGCACAATCAATAGTATAAACATGCCAATGAGCTGAGAGTGACCTCTCGTGACCTCATCACTGACAGTTTTTCTTGCATAATCAAAACTGTGCATATTATTGTCTATTTACGCTCTTTCTTTCAGCATAAAGTAAATATAATAAAAGTCTGAATCATACCTGACACAGTGCTAATCCATGTCCTCAAGTGCCTCAAGGTAACTGTGATAACTGTGTGTCCATCATTTCTTCTAAACTTTAAGGTGCAATATCAGGACAAATGATGATGCCAGTATACACCTTTTTGGACCTCGAACATTAATTTATTTTTTTTTTTAATTCACCTCTCACCCCTGCAGGCGATCTTTATCCTTCAAGCTCGGGTCATCTAACGAGGCCTTGGAGCTTGAGGGTCCTGTGCAGTATCTTAGTTGTTCCTAGGACTGCGCTCTTCTGGACAGAGATCTCCGATGTTGTTCCCGAGATCTGCTGGAGACACTCGCCTAGCTTGGGAGTCACTGCACCTAATGCTGCGATTACCACCGGGACCACGGTTACCTTCACCCTCCACATCTTCTCAAGCTCTTCTCTGAGCCCTTGGTATTTCTCAAGCATCTCGTGTTCCTTCTTCCTGATGTTGCTGTCATTCAGAACTGCTACATCTATCACTACAGCCATCTTCTTCTGCTTGTCTACCACCACTATGTCCGGTTGGTTAGCCACCACCATTTTGTCCGTCTGTATCTGGAAGTCCCACAGAATCTTAGCTTGGCCATTCTCCACCACCCTAGGGGGCGTCTCCCATTTTGACCTTGGGACTTCCAGTCCATACTCGGCACAGATGGTTCTGTATACTATGCCGGCCACTTGATTATGGCTTTCCATGTATGCCCTGCCTGCTAGCATCTTGCACCCTGCTGTTATGTGCTGGATTGTCTCAGACTGTTGCCAGTGTTGTACGCCACACACCCATTGAGTTCCATATGAAGGCTCTTAGGGTCCTGTTGATTTTGTATAGTTCTAGGTATTCCAGGACCCAGGTGTGGGGCATTGAGTCATAGGCCTTCTTGTAGCCAATCCAGAGAGTGCACAGGTTGGTCAGCCTAGTAGCCTACCAGTAGCTGGTGTTTTGCGCCTCTGGTATTCTTACCAATCCCTTTCTGTGCCCCACTCATGTATTGACCCATGTGCTTATTCACCTTAGCCGCTATGATGCCTGACCGGAGCTTCCATGTAGTACTGAGGCAGGTTATTGGCCGGTAGTTGGATAGGACCGGTCCCTTCTGGGGGTCCTTGAGGATGAGGACTGTCCGGCCTTCGGTTAGCCATTCCAGGTGTCTCTCATCGACTAGCAGCTGGTTCATCTTTGCTGCCAGACGCTTGTGGAGTGCAGTCAGCTTCTTCAGCCAGTCGGGGCCTGGTGCTGTCCAACTCTTCATACTGGAGACCCTTTCTTGGATGTCTGCCATTGTGATGGTTACTGGACCCTGTTCAGGGAGGTTGCTGTGGTCTGCTCTCAGATCCACTAGCCACTGAGCTGCATTCACATCATCTAGTAGATCTTCTGAGGGTACTTCAAGTAGTCTTGGTAAGCGGCTACGGAGGATCCAGGTTTCAAGCTTCGCCATGATCCTATCTTTCAGGTCAGTTCCTATCGAACTCAATGATATATATATATCATGTGCATATATTTATGCACATGATTATTTGCAGCTAGCAGGTTGTAATGCAGCCTTCATTAATAGTAATAAATCACAAAGCAATAGTCCCTCGAAGATACTGAAGTGGCTCATAACCCAGGTAGCTACCACAACTAAAACAAGGTAGTTGCAGTAGGCCAACGTTAGTTTTTTAAAAAGAAGTTAAAGATGTTTCTTTATGTTGGAGGTGGAGTCATTTGAGAGCAGCTTGGTAGCTGGCAAACAGAATTTGCATTGCACGGTCAGATTTCGCCCATCCCGTTCTTCTTTAAATGTGAAGTGGTGTTGGAATTTCCAAGTAAAAAATGCAATCCTGCCCGAGCACTGCTGACTCTGTTGTGCTAGCTCCGGGTTCATTATGTAACTGACCCAACATTAACAGGATGCTTACATTAGAGCCTCTTATGCATGGAATTACCAAAATTAGAGAGGGGATAGAGAGGGCATAGCCTAACATATGAAACAGGAAAAGACCGCAGTGTAATCCATTTATTCCAACAAAGTAACTGTATTCTAATTATCACCTATTTAAGTGGTAACTATGACGAAATACAGTCACTCATATTTTGTATTTTAAATACGTAACGCTGGTACATGTATTCTGTTACTTCCCAACACTGTATACAGTCACGTGAAAAAAGGAAAGGTTTCTCATGACTCTATCTGGTCCTAAAAAACAAAAATCTAAATACACTCTTACTGCTTCCATATCAGTTAAGAGGGTAAGTAGCAGCCAGGTGCTGCTATTCAAATGCACTTGATTAACTGATCATCAGTAAGTGTGAGCGCCTGTAAGAGCGGAGCTTTGGAACATTCAGGTGTGTGTTAACACAATGCTATAATCTTCCCAGGAGTGGACATCCCAACAGATTCATGCCTAATTTAGACTGCGCAACGATCCGAGACTGCAGAAACACCCATGAGCTACATCTCAGAGTCTACAGTCCTCAGTTAGCACGTAAAATTTGAATGTTCATGATAGCATCATTAGAAAAAGACTAAACAAATATGGCTTAGGTGGAAGGGTTGCCAAGAAAAATGCTGCTTTAAAAGAATATATTTTGCATATCAAGCATGCACAGTGGTGGAAGGGGTGATGATTTAGGCTTGTTACGCAGCCACGGGACTTGAACACCTTGTAGTTACTGAGTCGACCGTGAACTCATCTGTATATCAAAGTATTCTAGAGTCAAATGTGAGATCATCTGCTGTGCCAGGATCCTAAGAGAGTTGTGCACAAACATCAATGAACTGCAGCAACACTGTAAAGAAGAGTGGGCCAAAATTCCTTTACAATGATGTAAGAAACTTAAAAAGTCATAGAGAAAATGATTGCTCCAAGGTATCGCTGCTACAAGTGACTCTGGAAGCTACTGAATCACACGGTGTGCTTAGTTTTTCACATGCTGAGAAAACTTATGCTTATTTCAGACAGAGAAACAAGAATTTAATGAGCAGCTTCTAAGAACCAGGCCCCAAGCTTCTAAGAGGAGTATTAACACGACTGAATTGGTTTTATTGTCAGCTGTATGCCTCATTATTACATTTCTATACCATAAGTCACACACTCCAGCTGTTTTCTTTATCAGCTAGAGCAAGTGCTGCTTTTACTTTCCAAAAAAACACACAAATTCTGAGGATCTTATGTTTAAAGTCTCATAAGTTTTCCAATAATCGACCTCGATCGGCGTCTAGACAAGGAGTGACACATAAACAAACGCTCCCCCTGACTGCTGTGTATGAGATGGAATGACCCCGCCTGCCTCCAGTCCACTTATATAAGAAAGGATTACACAAGAAAAAAAAAACAGCACTGCAAGGGGAAGACGAATATAGCTCTACCAATCTCTGTGTATATTTGATCAAGCGTGTTGGGCTACAGTATGTGAGAAGAGAACAGTGTTTGAAAGAAAGGCCGTACATTAGTCTATATGTCAGACAGGGGTGGAGGCAGACAGGCAGAGATGGAGAGGAAGGAGGCAGGGGGCTTGCTCACATTCTGTTAGGTTAGGAGAGAAAGAGAGTAATTTATCATCTCTACGCAGCTTCAGCGTAAACTGTTTGGGATGTTGGAAATGTACATTTTACACAACTACTTTGGCAGTGTTGCTTCTGATGAAAGTCACAGCAGTCAAGTTAATGCAGTGCATTAGTGTGAGAACAAAAAAGGGAGCTGGGGGACTGGGAGAAGAAGCTGGGGAAGGAGCGAAGGTGTGGGTTCGATTCAAACAGCAGAAGGACTGCTGGAGCTGCTTCCACACTTCAAGGGCTTTAGTGACAGGGAAGCTGCTCTGTTCAGCACTGTCAGCAGTTTTACTCATGCGCGCGTGTGTGTGTGTGCGTGTGTGTGTGTGTGTGTTACTGGTACATGTGTGCCTATCCACAGGGAATGAAAACTCCTGTGTTGTTGTTCCATAAAGCAAGGACACTCTTCTACATAAGCGCAAAGGACAAAAACACATATGCTGTACACCCACTGTTCAGTACTGGTGAACTTATCCACAGTACTGGGATTGGCCTTTTCTTGAAATTCATTCTCATTTGCCTTTAACGTGATGAAATTTATTCAAATTAATTTTTGATATATGATTACTCAGTGCCTCATTAGTTGTCTGTGGAAAGGCTTTTAATATAACTTACTACATGAATATGTATTACTGCTGCTCACTATTAGTCATGATTTTTTGTTTTTTTTTCTATCAATTTCTCTGTGTATATTACTCATTGAATACATATTTACATTATTTTACTAATTCACAAACTACAACCCCAAGAGTAATGATTTCCTTTCTAGCAACTCAGCTTCCCCACTCACCTCACCTCCATGTTTGTGCATTTGAAGGCTAATTCAGGCTAATTTAAAGTCATATCTCCCATTGATGAGGCTGTTCTGGCTCTATGCTAACGCTGCACCGTCTGCCTCTGTTATACAGATTTAACCAAATGCACAAAACTGCACGCAAACATTTATCAGAGCGACTAACCGCACTCCCTTCAGCTTTCCAAAAAAAAAAAAGAGAGGTGAGTTTAACATGAATGATGCTGAAAGTTTGGGACTAAAAGTAAACATAGAAATTAGCTGCCTGGAACAGGCATTTTTTTAACTGCATTAGGGATCTCCATCTGGGGATACTTTTCGCCTGGCCTAATCACCAGCATATTTATCTGCACCCGCAGGTTTGTTTACATGTGTGAGGCCAACTTTTAGGGAACTCACCACTGAAAATCCAATGGAGGATCACCCAGTGAGGGTTTAGTTGTGCATATTTGAGCCTGAGAATGGAGAAAGATAGAATGGTCAGCTACATAAAAAACTGATCATTTAAAAAATAATAATACTGAAAACTATTAAAACAACTATTATTTTATGTGCTTGATATCTTTTCGGTTATGCATAGCCTCACACAAATAAATAAACCAGCATGCAGGGTGAAGCAAGTTAGATCCAGATGGAGATTCTTTATGCAGTTAGAACTTAGCCATGAAAACATGAAACAACCATTTTTCTTCTTATCTAAAGAAACACTCAGAAACAGACATGTGAAAAGTTTCAGGGGTCGCACCCTGAAAAGTCGATTTACGTTATTTGCTATCAGTCCTAGTAGCATGGGAAAAGCAGTTGGTGGCTACACAGGAACATCGTGATATCGATGGCAATGCAAGTTCAAATTTTTATATACCTTAAATAGGATTTGCAATATGTTGCAATACCATCAGTGATGGATGTATATATAAATATGTAAACGTGATGTTAGAAGATCAATGAATGTGTGCATTTAAGGACTGATTTTTATTTTTCAATGATGAATACTTTTAAAAACATGCGCACACTTACATTTTATCACAGTTTATAACTGACGTTAGCCTTAGGAGCTATGGGTACATGAGCTCATTGCATTATTCCTACCAGCTGCACACATGGAGTCATTGTAGAATCGGAGGACATTTTCTGTCCAACCCATGAATTTGCAAATAATCCATCCACAAAACACTGAAACATATGCTTTTTGAGTAAATTATACCTGCGCTGGGATAAAATGTCAGCATAGTTATTGAAAAAGTGAATCAAAATATTTACAATACAAAAAAAACTCTTGAGAATCCCCCAAAATGGCATTTTTACCTTTCCCAACTACTTGATAGCCAAGTTTTATCTCACAAAATAAGTTATAAATTGTTAAATCAATTTATATAACGTTAGCACATTTTAATGAACAGTAATCATACACAGCTGTCCCACAGCCCTGGTACTGAAATCGATTTCAGCTCTAAAAGCAAGAGAGTGAAGCGACATGACAAAGAAGTGACAATCCTGTCATGTGCTAACACCGTGAGTAGCATCCTCTTAAATATATTTTGTATTTTTCCAGTCTTTTCATAGATTGAGTGTCACTGTAACCAATGCAGCCCTGTTACCCACATTACCAATAAAACACTAATTAATTAATTTCAAAGTGTTCCTTCGCTGATTTGAATAACTACATTTATCCCTGACTTTATACACCATAACCATCCGTAGTAATATAGAATAGAATGACAGAAGTCATAATTTCCATTTAATTTGTGTCATTTTTGGTACATTAGGTATCAAGTGTAGTTTAAGAATGGCTTCCTGACAGCCACCCTGCCACTGAGATCATTTCTGATGAAGCTTCAGTGAAGGGCCAGATGCATTTCTGTCGTCCTGTGTCGGGTCTTTGCTATTTTTAAAGACATGAGTTTCAGATTCTGCTGTAGATGCTGTTTTTTTAGGCCCTCTTCTTTCGTCCAAATGGGAATCACCTTGCTGGTGCTAAATAAAAAACACTATGTTATGTCTGTCAAACTCGGCTATCTTTTGCAGTTCTGTGACAGGCTGCTAATACCAGAGTGATTAAAGACACTATATCCTAACACTGGTTCTTCTTTTGAGGCAGGTAGTTTTTTTATGCTCAGTGATTCATATGTCAGTGTCAATAGGCTTATTATTTTCCTCTGAAAATGGTTGGATACAACGACTGGCATGATAACGAGTAACAAAAACCCCCAAAAAGCAGCCAATGGTCAGAGACCAGTAACCACAATTATGAATCGGAGCTGGAGTTGGGTTGCAAAGCAGCTTTCAGTAATACAGAGAAAAGCAGGTTAAATAGCAAACCCTATGAGATTTGCCAGCTGGCTGTCTAATAGAGTATCAGCCACAAAGAAGACTCGACATGTAAATAAAACAGTAAGTTACCAGGAGTCACGTTTCTTCTCTTTGTGGTAAAGGCCGGCCTGCCCCTGTGTTCAGCTAATGCCTCCACAGCAGTCGGTTGGTCCTTTTAATACATAACTGACATCAGCTCTTAATCAACCTCCCCATAAGGCAGCACACAAGCCTGCCCCTGAAATGTAGAATAAATGGTACTGGAATTGTGCAGTAATTGCTGAATGTAAAAATGAATCACTATAGTGTGTGGTAAATGTGGTGAATGGTTTCGGGGGTTATATCACAGCCGTTATTATGAAATAACTACATTTTTTTATGAAAATACATTTAAAGATAGTGAAAATTTAATTGTTTGAATCCACAAGACCCTTTGCTTTTTTTCTTTACTCCAGGCTGCTCATTGTACACAGCGGAAACCGCACAGTGTGTCCGACCCATGCTGACTGTTACTAAATGATAGCAAAGAAACCACAAAAGAAGACTTTGTATAATTCAGGAGGTTAGGAAGAGTGAAGAAAAACGAGCGAGCCCGTGGTGTGGCGGCACGATGGCACCCGGCAGTAAAGTGCAGCCATCCCTGGCTGGCACATAGGACACCCATTCACCGCGTGACAGGGTGTCACACCACATGATTTATGATGGGTAATTATGGTTATGGAGGTGACATCATATCCTACTCGCCGACTCCCGCGTGTATCCGAGCTGTGTATATGTGCTTCTCTGCATGCGTGTGTGTGTCTGAGCATTCGCATGTGTGTTTGTGGCTAATTAGTTATGCTGTCTGGATCCAGCAGCGACTGTCTTTGTTTTTTTTTAAAGAATGGAAGACAAGGCATGTCACAACAACATACCTCGCAGTTCCTCCAGACGTGCAGTAAAGCACACGCATTCACACATTTGCACATACGGGCCCACAAAACGAGTGTCTCTACCCTTTTATTTTCTGCTAAAATATTAATGCTTTGTTCAGTTCAATCCACACAGATTCCTTTCTTTCTGTTTTTTCTCCTGAGAGAGACGGTGAGCACGCCGGGGCCAAAAGTAGCAAAGGAGTGGGGACAACAATCACACATTTCTTGACGGAGCTAACCATGAAGCTTACCACGGTCTGAATCTGGTGGCAGGGAGAAGCATACAATTAGAAATCATTACTCTGCACCTAACTGCTGCTGACAGGCATGGGCACGACAAATGAGAAAAATGGAAAGATTATAACACAATTTCACTCTCCTGTACACATCTGCTAATTCACTTGCCAGTTCTAAATAAATGCATTCATTTAAACGTGATTTGACAAACCATGCCTTCTGCTGGATTAGAGACATGGAAGCTGCAGAGGAAAAAATAAAAAGTACATTCACATAAATGTATTTACAAGGAGGCATTAAAAAGTCAAGTGAAATCCTTCATCTTCCTTTTTTTTAATGTTTCCCAGCATAAGATCAATTTTGACTGAGGTTTTTTCATGTTTATTAAGGTGTGTGGAGGCTCGCAAACTCTGCACAGGCGACGCGCTGATGTGCAGAGGTCAGTGCGGGGGATGTAAAAGTGTCCTTAATGAGCCAATTTGGAGGAAACAAAATAACGCAAAAGAAGAGAAGGAAAATATAGATTAAACTAACTGAGTGACTCACCATAATGAGTAGGGTTACGTTTTTTTGTGTTGTTTTTTTATTTTTGTGCTACTGAATAGACTCGTTTCAGTATTCAGTCTGAAACACGGCCATAGCCACAGGGGCCTCATTTGGGAAAGGGCTTCAAAAGTCTATATTTGAACTTTACACTGCTATTAAGGCAGCAGCAGAAAATCAAAAGAGCTCATTCCTCTGAAAAGTCACCACAGATCAGTGTTTTAATACAGTGTAGAAAAAAAAAAGAAAAAAATTACATCTTTGCTCCCTGACCCGGCAAACATTTTAACAAAAATGACCTTTTGCAGCTTTTCACCCTCGGACTAAAGCATGGAAACTTCTCAAACTCCTGCCAGGGCGAGATTTACAGCACACCCGCTACCCTGAATTTTAATTCAAGATCATAAATAAAGGGCATTCATATAGCTCTAGTGGGCTGATGTCCAAAAATCTTTTTTTTACCCTCCCTGCTAAACATTACAATCATGTCAAAACCCGTAAGAATTGGCTTACTGTACCTGATCTAGTCCAGTCCATGTGTAAGTGGGCAGTAAGGTCCCCAGTACAAAGACAGCAGTTTGCACGGCTGAGCTTCTGCTCCCCTGCTCTCTTGCTCTTGCACTTAGATGCATCTCACAAATGTCTTGCTCTTTCTCCTCCTCTGCTGCTGCCTAAGCGGCACACTGTGCCTCCTGCAACGCTCCCGTCAAGCTGCGTAATTCAGTGGACGACACAACCACTGAACAATTACTGGCCCGTGCGACACTTAACTTCAAGTGGTGCTCCTAAGGCATCACAGGGCAATGCTAAGTATCTGAATGCTGCCATCTGATTATTGTGATTCAAGTAAGAAAGATAAGGTATGTTTTCAGAGATTGTGTGGCATTTGGGGAAAAGGGCATGGCCTGTCCTCCCCATGAGTGCAGAATAACTTTAAACCTGCAGGAAACATTGAGGACTGACTTAGTGAAAGGAACCGAATGCAGAGGAACAACTAAACAGGGATCTGTCATGTTTTTCAAAGTCCACCATCATCCCTCAAATAGCAAGAGAGCGTCTCCTAAAGCCCACTAGAGGATTTTCTTCCTGAAAACCCTGCAGGTAGCCCAGAGCTTCATACCTGATTCTTAGGTTTAGCAATCAAAAGCATCTTCACATTCCCCATTTCTGTCTGCGTCTGCTCTAAGCCTCACTGTATTGCCGCTCAGTAGGCTGCCTACTGTAGAAAAGGACAAGGGAGATTGTCATCTCATCTCCTGTTGTGGTGTTTCATGAAAAAAATAACTTTCATCTTAGAGACAGCCCTGATCCACTGAGAACAAAACAAACCTGAATAAACTGCTCTGGTGTTGTGGTTAGTCTGCCTGCCTCCATCTGGTATTGACACCCTTCCAAACACCTCAGGCCCCCGCGGAGCTCTAATCCTACTACTGGAGCTGTTTAGCATATCCTATTTATTTGTAGTCTGCTCTCACACCTTCCTGCCTTCTGCCTAATTGATGCCTCTCAGAGTTGATCTCTTTCAAGGTATTACTCATAACCCACTCAAGAACTTTAAAATGAACCGACAAGGGAGCCGAAAAGACACAGCGATGCAAAAGTCCTCATCATTTAAACATAAACTTGCCTCTTCAGCCCGACTTTTGATTGAGTGGGCTTTATCGACAATACTTTTTTTTTTTTTAATGTCATATCATTATTTCAGAGTTGTATTATTTCATTCACTTACTAGAGCTTATTGATTATTGTACATTTTATACTGTTGCATTATCCAGCATGACTTATTTTATTGATTTTTTTAGTTCCTCTTAATTTTGCTGATGTACCTTTAGGCCATTAAAAAAAATGTTTTACCACTTTGTTTCTTTGAGTTAAGTTGCTCATATATAAACCATTACCCACTCAGCCTGCAGGTGATGTTTGTTTGCCCTCCAAGCTCGGGCCCCGAGCTCAGGTCTTCTACCAGAGGACCAGGAGCTTGAGAGTCCTGCACAGTATCTCAGTTGTTCCTTATCCATTTTGTTCTTATTTTATGTTCAGTTATCTGTGAAGCACTTTGTGCACTTGCATTGAAATAAATATTCTCCAACTTTTTCTGTGCTTTTCCCCCTCAGTTTTTACGTATTTTTCTACATGTCTCCAAATCTGGACTTGCATTCTCGTAAAACTGAGAAGACTTTAAAAATCTCGCAGTCCATAATAACTCTGTGGCACACATCACAACAGGTCACGTCACCCTTTTGTGTGTTTACTGCCAATTTTGAGTTGAATTTTTTCCATATTGGTGTACTTGGCAAGTACGGCTGTGTGGCAGGCAGAGTAGGACCCAATTGCAGGGCACTGAGACAAAGGGATTAACTGAATGAGGCAGCTTTATTGCTGTTTCTTAGAAACTAAAAAAAGGCAAGGAATACTGACACCAGATGACAACACCAGCAAGAGGACGCAACAAAGAACAAAGGGAGACTCAGACAAGATAAACACATGGGTAATTAGGGACATTGGAAACACCAGGGAACACAGTTGAACATAATTTGACAAATGAGACAGGGGGAAGCAAAACTAAACACAAAACACAAGATGAGGAACTTTGAAAATAAAACAGGAAGTGACAAATACTGAAACCAGAACTAAGATGTGTGAACTTGACACAGTGACAGGAGATAAACAAACATGACTGACAGGGGAGACAGAGAGGAATTACAAAAGGTGATAACTAAAGATTACATAACCTAATGAGGAACATGGACTGGAAACAAAGGGAGCACAAGGAAATAATATTATACTGAAAGGACTAGATGCTGAGTTATTACATAAACCCCATCTCAAAATCCAAAACAACAAACCATGATCTCTCTGAAAACTCAGAACATGGGTCAGGACCATGACAGAAACACCTGTGAGTATTATTTATTTCCCTTTATGTTTTAGTATCTTTAAACTTGCCATTTTTGAAGGTAATGTTAAAAATATACCACTTCTTCTTGTGTGCTAGCAAGGTTAGCTTGATGTTTGCAAATGCTATTGTTAGTTAGCATCTCTATCATGATAAAACTGAGGATATTACATAGTATTATTTTGAGGGACAAAAGTACCCAAGCTTTTGGTGTGGATTGGCATTGTTACTGTTTTTGCTACACCTGTTCATCAATGCATGCATTTTAGTTTTTCAGAAATAAACAACAATTATGAAGCTAGCAACATTTCTCAGACTTGGAAAGCAGTGAGAATATAATTAATTAATTACATTTAAATTTAAGTTTTTGGACTTCATCTGGTATCTCTGTATAAACAGGCCGCAAGGGATGGTGTAGTGATGCCACCGTCACCATTAGCATTAGCAGCATTAGCAAGGAATTTTAGGGTAATTCCTTGCTAGTGCTAATGTTCCCGGAAGAAAAATATATTTATATATGAAGATGCAACTCCTGAAAACAAGATATGTCTGCAATCATCAAATCCAGTTATCACACAAAGGTTCTTGACATGTCATCCACCTACCAGAGTAGTGCTGCTGGCAGTGCGATATCTTTGCTATCTTTGCTTAATATCTGCTATATGTCATGAAACAAAATATTTTTCCTGTCACTTTTTCTTAGGACGGCAGTGCACTGTTGGTCACAGGCGTGAAGTCTATATGTTTGCAATGAGTCACCTGCTGCTTCTTTTCTCCTGTACGTGAACAGCTTAACAAGCATTGCAGGTTCATGGAAACCCCGCGATAAGGAAATAATTCCTCACTGGATTCAAACCGGTGAACGCTGCCGGTGACATTTCATTTGGCTCCCTGCCAAACTCATTGTACTGCTCGCGGGTGTTGAGTGTACTAGCCTCTTTGTTTATAACTAAATCGAGTTTTGTGTTTGTCCGTGTTGTGCGAATAAAGTTTGAAATGGAAAAATGTTCTTTCAATTAAAGTGAATCTGAATCTGCTTAACAATTCACCCCATCTCCCTCTTATTCTCATTATTCCTTTGTTGTTCTCGGTGCTGGCACAGGTTCAGACAAGCTGAGCGCTGAAATTATGACAACTGTCCAAGGAGATGATGTAATTTGGGTTGTGGCGCAGTAACAATGACACATTCCAATTTGAGCGTCTAAATTCAAGCTGCAAGTAGGTCGCCCATCTCGAGGTGCAGTTTTGTATCTCAGGACCTTATAAACCAAATTACAAGTGAGATGTATGATGTACACGCAGACATGGTTTGGCCAATTTTAGCTGCGTTGTCAGTGTTCTCTTACACAACACTGTTTGCACGGTGTTCTGTTCTGCACAAACCAGACTGTACACTCTGCCACGTAAGCCTTTAGATATTATGATCCAAGCCTCTGTGTTCTCAGAACTCATCCCTATCTTTTCAAGTGTACTACAGTACAACACCTACCACTATGACTCAGAATCCTCTGTCATGCTAAACTGCTTCAGCACATGGCTTAACAATGAGTCCTCTCTGTGCTGTACAGTGTGCCATGATGTCTGAATACCCATTCTGGATGTAGGAGTAAAACTGTCTCTTCTATGACATAAGAACTCATTATGAAAACCTGCTGCTCTGCCACTGTCTGTACTTACAACTTCTTTTCTTCGTCTCGATAAACTCTCATTAACTTATCGCTGTACTCAAGCAGTAATTCAGGCCAGATGCTCTGAGGGTTTGTGAAAAATGATCAAGGAGCCATGGAGTCAGCAAAGGAAGGTGATAGCACTTTAGAGAGGGCGATTTGAATGGTTTCTGGAGCGCAGAAGAGGCACATTTGTTTTGTCTTCTCCCCCCAGATTTGTTTTAGAGTGTGATTGTAAACCAATTAAATAATGGACAATGGGTCATCCCAAGAAGGCATGTTGGAAAGCAGCTAAGCTGGGTATAGTATTGTTTTTTATGATAGCATCGCCCCACAGACAAAATTAAAGATGGATGTAGCTACCTTGACATCACCCACTGATGTTTGAAGTCCTGTTTTGAAGCGTTGACGTAAAACTTTTTGCTGCCATCTTAGTGTTTTGAAGCTGAATGTGATGAGCAGCATACATTGGAAAATCCACTATTCTGACATTTAGATCAAATTGTTTCAAATGGACTGAATTTTTTATTCAGTGTGAAACAAAACAGGTAACAGAGCCCATAAACTCATCAGAAAGGTAATTAGAGAGGTCAGGACCAAGGGCCATTTTCCCATAGACCTCTAAAGGACTGGAGGTCTTTTATCAGCCTGGTGGCCTTAAAAACAGCGCAGGCATAGAGCACATCCGCATTGGCTTCACTTTTCAGAACCAGGAAAGAACTGATGTCTTTTACACTCTCTATGAATCTCCCACAGTCATTGGTGGTGTATTCAAATAACTTTTTTTTTTCTTAATTTGACATTATAAACCCCAAATTACTCATAACACCATTATAAGTAATAAAAGGAACGCATCACAATGTAACTCTTGAAAATTTCTCGCAATTTTCTCAAAAGAAGGAAAAGATGATGAGCATCAAAAATGTTTGGTAGTTAATTGTCGACCATGTCGTTGCACATCACAGAATACAGATCCCTTTGGGTTTATGTGTAAAAGAAAAAAGCTGTGGCTATTTCCACTTTTACATTTTTATCCCTTTACAAAAAGGGGTAAAAATGTAAAACTGTGAATTCCAGGTGACTGTGCTACTTAAGATCATGAATGCTGGCAGATTTCTGGCCCCTCTTAAGAGAAACCAGATCCCAGCTTGGATTTGGAAGACAGACACTGTATCTACTTTTAAGATTAGACTTTAAACTTTCCTTTTAGATAAACCATATAGTTAGGGCTGGATCAGGTGACCCTGGCTCTTCCTTTAATTGTGCTGCAATCGGCCTAGGCTGCTGGGGGCTTCCCATGATGTGTTCTTCTTCACTCCCATTTTTCACTCACTGTTGTGTTTATACACCACTCTGCATTCAATCACTAGTTATTCATTTGTGTGTCTTTTGTCCTGTCTTCCTCCCCTTACCCCAAACCGGTAGCCTATTATTTTAGGGTCTTTACCTTACAAAAGAAGCACTTTGAGGAGACTGATTGATTGATTGATTGATTGATTGATTGATTGATTGATTGATTGATTGATTTTACGCTATATAAATACAACTGAACTGAATTGAACTGAACTGATATATTGCTTTAAATTCAAGGGCTCTGGAAAGTTATACTGCCTTTGGGGAAGGTGTAGATTTATTAAAAAGTGAAACTTATTCTTCATTTCGCCCTCCATCAACACCACAGTACACAGGATTTATTTGAACTTGCTGTTATTGGCAGAAATGCTGATATATGTGATGATGTATACATATAGAAGCCTCAGTGTCTGAGTTTTATTATTATTTTTATTATGAGGAACAGCCCACCATTAGAGAGCCACAGTCATATGTTTACGGCTATGATCTGTCAATTTGCGTCAGTCCACAGTTTATCTGCCGATGGATGTTTAATAGAAGCACAACGCAGTTTATCCAGCCAGAAACCCCGGAGGCAAAGATGTCCCGAGCCCACCCCCCACCTCCCGCTGCCAGACGTCATTAAGCCTGTACTAACTGCCCACTTTACTGGATTGTACTGTAATGTGCATTGTGCATCTGTCCACTCAGGTCCCCACCCATCAGACCACTGTGGGTTAGGCAAACACATAATCATTTCAAACACAACTCGTTAAAAACATCGTCACGCGCGCGCGCACACACATCATTCCACGCAGCCGCTGTCCAGCCCTCCCTGTGCTGAAACTGGGATGGCAGACACCCCAAAGAACTCTTATTAGTCAGAAGAGTCTACTGGATTAAAAAAAAAAAAAACCTGGAGCTTCATTTGCGCTCATTTGTCACTGGCTGCAGTTGCTGAAGCGTTGCCTGACAGAAGCTGACTTTAAAGTCGAGAGTCGGTATCACACAACCCTCGGAAACTACCTTCACAGCACTTTTTTTACACGACAACAAAAGCGCGCACATCTCCCCGCTGAGACAACACTTTTTTTCTTTACTGACTCCGAACCCAGAGCAAATCTTTGAGGTGTCAGAGCCACCATTAGAGAATAAAATAAAAAGATAAAGATAAAGACCACATCAAAGGGTCGCTGTCAAACTGCTCCAGCGGGTTATTTATAACAAAATAAGTTTTCCCAGCCTACCTGCCTCCTTCCATCAGTTGGTGGTCCCACATTTTGCGAACTTTTACGCAGTAACATCCGGCTCTGACTCCCTTTTCTTTACTCTCCACTCATAACGTTGACACATGACTCCAGATAAAAGTTCAGTCTCACTCAAACTTTTTTGTTTTAAAACTCTACACTTCGGATAAATGAATGTCCGACTGTCTGTGTTTTCTTCGACCCTACAAATCCGCAAAGGCGACAGGAGCGCAAAGGTCTGAAATCAATGAAACAAAGTTGGGCTGCCTGCCATAACGGCGGTGTTTGTGTACTTCTTTGTCTATGCATGCCTCATGACTTTGCGTCCCGCCTTCAACTTCACCGGCAGCATGCGAAAAATCACTCCAAAACTCCTGCAGTAAGTCTGCAGGGACCCTGAACACATCTGTGGTGTTCAGGCGCGTTTGGATGAATTAAACAGTATTTTTATCTGCTGTGCTTTCTGTGTGATATTGTATATGATATAATATTCCCATAGGCAAACACAGTGTATGAGCTCAGCATTTAGCAGTGATCTCCTCTCAGTTTATGCTTTATTTATCTTATGTGGCATCAGCGCAATAATCCTGGACACTTTGATATAATACTTTTGTAGTAATGCTCCAGGTAATTCTTGCTCTGTCATAGTGGAAATACACACTGTAGCCCAGGGACAGTCTGTAGTGTGACATAGTTATTCGAGGCTTGTAAATCGCTTAATATAACACTATAAAAATGTTAAAAGTCAAACTTAAAAATGATACAGATAAAACACAATACACATGATTATAAATCTGTTAATATATCAATATGTCAATCTTTAAAAAAAAATCCATTACAATTAAAAAACAAGTCACGCAAAAATTAAGTCTTATTAATACTGGAATCTTGCAGCAATATAATTTTCTTCCTGCACTCAGTTTGAGACAGTTTGCATGAGTTGTACAAATGATTCCTTTGTTGTTATCTTGCACTAACCCTATGTGCAGCCGGTCACAAAGACAGTAAATTTAAAAAAATCTGTTTATGCACTGTCTGAAACAATCTTTTGATTTATTTGCTTTGGGGTACCTTAAACTTGCATTCTTTCTAATAGCCAGCAGGGGGCCAAGAAAAAATATCTAGTTGTAGATGTCTACATGGAAGACACTCCTCAGCTCTCTTGAGTTATCACTAGAGTAAACACTTCCCTGATGGATTTATCATCTCAAGTGAACTCAATGTTCACTTTCTTACTCTCCAGAAGGAGGACAAAGCAGGTCAGGCTGTAGGGCTCACTCTTTGTGGGTTTAAGAAGTTGCTACTGAATACGTGGGCAGTGTCGCTTGGCTTCACAGCCTGATCTGTCGGTGAGTTTTGCTGCTCGGTTTCAAAAAGCAAAGATGGTGACAGTAAGGATGCTCACCTCGAGAGGTTAAAGCATGACTTTAACTAATGCTATGGTAGTTGTGCCATCTTTTAAATACAGTCTATGCTTTATACACTTTTATATCAGTCCAGTGGTTCCCAAGCTGGGTAAGGCTTTACAAAAGTGTCACAAGAGAAATGACAGGGACTGAGACATGATTAATCGGGTAAGACAGAGTTTAGTGGACAAGCTTCTCTTCGATGGAACACTTCAAAGAAAACATGGCAAGAAGGCCCCAACTAGATATCGATATTGTCTACTTTTTAAAAAACTCACAAGCAGGAAATCTGTCAGAGTGACAGATTTAGCCATGTATTTTATAAGCTTTTATGTTTTATTGTGTGTGTGTGTGTATGTGTGTGTAAAAGATGAATCTGAAACTTTACACCTATTTGTCAAAGAATTGCCGAAGAGGAAAATATTTACCCTTGAACTGAGCTGCATTTCCAATCTCATCGACCGCTCAGAGGGATTTAATTACAAACCACATTCACCCATTCACACACTCACATTCACGCTCAGCTTTTCATACACCCAGCACTTTCTCAGCAACAGCATAAAGCAGGAGAAAATGAAAAAATTCAGGTAGTTATTCTCACGGAGTGACATTTGGCTCCCTGGATTCTTTCCTGTCACGTGTAAGAAATGTTGAGCACAGAGGCAAACAGATGAAACAAATTCATTTCCTATCATGCTTCAATCATGTGATGATTTT
>VOQK01011102.1:4814-20357 GCA_015052645.1 Benitochromis conjunctus | reverse complement strand
CCCTGGGCCCCCCCCCCCCCCTTTTTTTTTTTTTTTTAAACACCATTCTTTGGTTGAAGTGTCTACAGTCTGCTCTGTCAGGTAGAGATTGGGGAGGAAAAAGGCACAAAGCTCACAAGTGGCTCGGCCGATTGGTTTTTGTCACCCGTCAGTGCTAACAATGAAATTCTGGGAAAGCCTTAAAGTGCAACTTGTACTAATATGTATTTCATGAGCAGTAATTTAACCAGTTTACATGCACACATGTAGGAGTTGTTGCAAAGCAAACAATTCACAGTACGTAGGCTATTGGTGTGGTGTCCTCCCACACCTGTAACAACGTTTTTTCCGAAAGCTCGCCTCGCACTAGCGACACTAAACAAATTGTGCAACGATGAAGTAGTAGATGGGCTAAAGTGCCTCTTGTTTACAATTGGAACAAAGATGTCGACACAGATGCTAACTCTAAAATCAACTAACCTTGATTTGAGAGTTTTTAATTAAATGTTCACATGTCAAAGCCTGAATAGGCTCTCAGTCGGCACAGACTTGAAGGAGAAGCTTTAAATCAAACGATCTGTGTGTTTTTTAGCTTCAGTTTTTCAGCTCAGTTTTGCATGTCATTAACTCAGGGCCAGACCAAGGTCTATTCATGATATGGCAGTGTTTCTTCTATATTGTGTATCTGCAGAATGTGCAACGCACCTTATAAACAACAGCCTCTGAGAACTGAGATTAATCACTCAGATCAATCCAATCCAATTTACAACTAGTTAAATGTAGAAATGTGTGGTAAATACTAAAACTAAGCTTTATCTTTCTGGAATAATGTTCATATTTTCCAGTGAATTTTGGATCAAGGTCTTTTTATTGAACAAAAATTATATTTAACAACAATTACAGCAGTGTTAATAAACAGTTTTTCTTTTTTTCCCCCTACCCATCCAGAACAATGCAACCAAGGCCCAGCCAGATAAAAAGGAAAAAATAAAATAATATTACAGATAAAAAGTAAATAATAAAATAAGTGAATGACAGCAATAATAATGAAAAAAAAAAAACCCCATTAAGCAATAGTATCTGCATTTATACTTTCGAAGTAAGTAAGAAAAGGTTGCCATATGTCATAAAATTTCTGAGTCAAGCCTTTTAGTGTGTAGCGGATCTTTTCCAGTTGAACATAATACATGACATCCTTAACCCATCGCCCATAAACAGGTGGAAGTGGCTCTTTTGATTTAAGTAAGATCAAACTACGGGCCAAAAGAGTGGAGAAAGCAAGTAAATTAGAGTGTGATTTAGAAAGACTGGCACCATAAAGCGTCACCCTGAAAACAGCCATAAATGGACATGGTGTAATTGGAACGCCACATATTTTGGACATGGTTTCAAATATACTCTTCCAAAAGCTAACCAATTTTGGACAAGTCCAAAACATGTGAAGTAGAGAAGCAGGCTCTTGTCTACACCGGTCACATGTGGGGTCAAACCCATCCTTGATTTTGCTCAATCTAGTTTTAGACCAGTGGACAGGAGGTGGACATTACAGAAAGCTATCAGTATTACAAGCAACAAAATTCCTGAGTTGTAGATACCTGAAAAAATGTGACTGAGGCATCTTGAACTTAGTCACCAACTGTTCAGATGAGCAGAAGATATTGCCGGTGAAAAGAGCATTCATTGAAGTTACTCCAAGGTTTGTCCATATGTTAAATGCCTCGTGCGTTAAGGATGGAGAAAACATGCAGTGTCTATGCGGTGGTGCAATAAGGGAGAGTTCAGTCTGTTTAAAGTGCCTTCTGAGCTGGTACCATAATTTCAGTGAATGAATAACAAGAGGGTTTGTGGTAAAGCTGGAGATCCTGCCAGAGGTAATCTGGCACACAACAAAGACAGCAGGGAGGATCGATTCACTGACAACTTTTCCAGTGTTACCCATGATAATAAATTATCATGATCTTTTACCCAGTACAATAATGCCCTTATATTAGATGCCCAGTAATAAAACAAAACATTTGGGAGTGCTAAGCCTCCTGTGCTCCACGGTCTTTGTAGTACACTCTGCTTTAGCCTAGGTGGCTTTTTAGCAAGGATCTTGGTATCTGCACTCAACAAAGATATTGGATGGTATGAGCCAAAATCTAAATGATCTTTATCCTTTTTTAGAATTAGAGAGATCACTGCTGGACGCATTGTTGGAGGCAAGGATTGTGAGAGCAAAGATTCTTTCCTCCTGTGTGAGCGGTCGACAATGACATCTTTGTCCATACCCAGCACTTCACCTAGTAGCGCTGATACGGCCGTGGTGGCGCTCAAATCTGGGCCCTGTGGGACCCCTATGATGCGGATGTTGGATCGGCGCATCCTGCCTTCCATGTCATCACATTTATCCTTTAAGTCAGACAGCTCCTTCTTCATACTCTCTACTATAGAGCAGTAGTATCCACATCATGCGCCATCGCTCTGCTGAGTCTGCTCCTCAGTGGCCGTAGAGCTGGACGCTGAACTTGGGCCATCATTGGTACTCTCGCCCAAGGACGCACCGGGCCTAGTCGCGGCTCCTCCCGTGTGCTTAGATTTTCTTAGGTTGGATGTCATTTTGTCTCAAAAACAGCTGTAATGCGATGTATAAAACTGTTAACTTCCCCAGTATCACAAAATAAGACTTTGTAGGTTTAAAAGAACTATTTTTGAAACGTAGTTACTTAGTTACACGTCTTACTTACTTATTGCTGGCTTGCTAGCGCCCCTTCCAGCGAATTTCTGAACATAAAAAGTCTTAGTAATTCACTTCATTGCTAAATGTATGAATGTGTTATTCCTGCACAACAGTAGCACAGCTAGGCGAGTAATTTCTATTTCCCAAAAGCCCCCGAAATTTTCATAGTAGTTATGAGTTTTTAAGTAGAAAGTACTGATTTTGTTAGCGTTTTATTGGTGAAGAGTAATAACTGGTGCTGTTTGGAAGTTCCTGCTTTGGTGAGGTTTGCCCTTTCACTTCAGCAATGTCTTTTCTAACTGCTGATAAAGAGGACAAAGACGTTACACATGAATGTTTTTTTTTTTGTTTTTTTCAAGGTTTGTTAAAGACGCAATTTAGGCTCACAGTTGACGCAAAGACCCTCTAAAAGCAAGAACTGAAACTGACCAAGATCCTGAATGGGGAGAGAGGAGTAGCTTTAATTTCAGTGGTCACCGGGACATGTATAAACCACGAGTCGCATCTTCGTGTTGAAGTTCTGTTACATATTTGAAGTTGACGTCGATACCCAGGAAAATACTCAATTCCCTTTTTTCCCATTTCAGAACAATACAAACAATAACGCCAGTGATAAAATGGGTTTTAAGTTATCTGAGGTACTGCAAAATACCCTGCTCAAAAAAAATAAAGGGAACACTTAAACAACACAATGTAACTCTAAGTCAGTCACACTTCTGTGAAATCAAACTGTCCACTCAGGAAGCAACACTGACTGACAATCAATTTCACATGCTGTTGTGCAAATGGAAGAGACAGGTGGTAATTATAGGCAGTTTGCAAGACATCCCCAATAAAGGAGAGGTGCTGCAGGTGGTGACCACAGACCTCTTCTCAGTACCTATGCTTTTTGGCTGATGTTTTGGTCACTTTTGAATGGTGGTGGTGATTTCACTCTAGTGGTAGCATGAGACGGAGTCTACAACCCACACAAGTGGCTCAGGTAGTGCAGCTCATCCAGGATGGCACATCAATGTGAGCTGTGGCAAGAAGGTTTGCTGTGTCTGTCAGCAAAGTGTCCAGAGCATGGAGGCGCTACCAGGAGACAGGCCAGTACATCAGGAGACCTGGAGGAAGGCATAGAAGAGCAACAACCCAGCAGCAGGACCGCTACCTTTGCTTTTGTGCAAGGAGGAACAAGAGGAGCACTGCCAGAGCCCTGCAAAATGACCTCCAGCAGGCCACAAATGTGCATGTGTCTGCTCAAACAGTCAGAAACAGACTTCATGAGGGCTGGACATCCACAGGTGGGGGTTGTGCTTAGAGCCAGAGGTAGCCCGACTGCCATTAGGTACAGAGAAGAGATCCTCAGACCCTGTGTGAGACCATGTGCTGGTGCGGTTGGCCCTGGGTTCCTCCTAATGCAAGACAATGCTCATGTGGCTGGAGTGTGTCAGCAGTTCCTGCAAGACGAAGGCATTGATCCTATGGACTGGCCTGCCCATTCCCCAGACCTGAATGCAATTGAGCACATCTGGGACACCATGTCTCGCTCCATTCACCAACGCCACGTTGCACCACAGACTGTCCGGGAGTTGGCGAATGCTTTAGTCCAGGTCTGGGAGGAGATCCCTCAGGAGACCATCCGTCACCTCATCAGGAGCATGCCCAGGCGTTGTAGGGAGGTCATACAGGCATGTGGAGGCCACACACACTACTGAGCCTCATTTTGATGTGTTTTAAGGACATCACATCAACGTTGGATCAGCCTGTAGTGTGTTTTTCCACTTTAATTTTGAGTACGACTCAAAATCCAAACCTCCATGGGTTGCTAAATTTGATTTCCATTGATGATTTTTGTGTGATTTTGTTGAATATTTCATTCATTCAGATCTGGGATGTCTTATTTTTGTGTTCCCTTTATTCTATTGAGCAGTGTAGTATAAGTTTCTCCGTGCTTATAAGAAGAGTAGTGATGAACATTTTCCATCTGTGCGAAGCCCACTAGCAGCAGCAGCAGCCTCAGCCCCTAGCTAATCCTCTTAGACTGTTTTGTTGTTTTCCTTTAATTGAAGTCTCTGTTGGGAGTCTCTGGTTCTCCTGGCTTGACTAGTACAGGACAGCTGTGCTCTCAGCTGAAATGCAGGCTAACAGGGGGTTGAGGATTTACGAACAAGCACAGGGAGTCCAGCCATTATTGCAGTGTTTTTACTTTTCTCTCGTGTAAATCTTTCTTCTTATCATTCAGTGCTCATTTCCTCTTGTTTTCTGTTGCCACCCCCTTGTGTGATGTTTTTACAGTGCTAAATGCTTGTCTCTCTCATTGTCTCCTAACTTCTTGTTTTTTCTTTTTTCTTTTTTTTTTTTTACAGAGTTGTTTTGAGGTCGGACTGCTGAGATGACAAGGCTGTGACAGTGTGTGACTAAGTGTCTGTATTGGACTCATTCCTGTGAGATGGCTACTGCAAAGAAGAGTGAGTGTATATTGTTGTATGCATTCTTTAAAAGTACTTCTAAGTCATTCTGTAGTAATGTGCCAGATGATGGTGTGATTGCCTGCAATTTTTAGAAGCAGGAAATACCCACTTTAAACTGGTGAGACAGACAGCAACAGCTTTGGTTCATATTCAACATAAAGGCAGCCCACACTAACCCGAGAACCAGATGTTTTTGTCTCAGGATCAATTCATATCTGTTTGGTTTTGAAGTTCTACTGAATAACTCAGTCTTGTGGCAACAGACTGTAAAAATAATTTGCATAAAGTTATTAGGGAAGGGGGGGTACTGAAATAACAAACCAGTTTACTGACACATATGGTACAGGAAATCACGTATAGGCGTGTGAAAAACGGAATACACACAAGTTGTAAGTTGTGGATTTGCTGCTGTGCGTGTTGTGTGACCCACTTTGGGCCAAGTGTTAGCTGTCACACAAATGGCCTCACATATCACTCTAGAATACGTTGGTATATAGAGAAGTGCATTGTCGACTCAGTGACTGTACTGTGACTAAAAATCAAGCCCAAATCATCATCCCTCCACCACCATGCTGACAGTTGGTATGAGGAGTTTGTGCTGTGTGCGTTTGGTTTTCTCCTAATGTGGTGCTGTGCATTATGGCCAAACACGTTTACTTTCTCATATCTGACCAAAGCACATTTTCCTATAAGTCCTGTTCAGATGCTGCAACCGAGTTGCCATATTGTTTTTAGAGAGAAGAAGCTTTTTCTTGCTAACACCCTCCAAACAAGCCATACTTGTTAAGTCTTTGTCTAATATGATGAACTTTAACTTTTTCATGCACTTTAACATTTAACATGTCACTGAGGCCTGTAATGTCTGAGATGTAGCGCTTGTTTTTTTTCTGAGCAGGTTCTCTGAGCACTGCATGGTCTGACCGTGAAGCTAATTTGCTTACATTGTGGCTTTGTGTTTACATGCGCCTGAATGCTCCAGACCAGCAGACTGCCAAAACTTCTGCTTTTATAGAAGTGATCACAGTTGCTGATGATCAGTTACTCAAACGCATTTGATTAGGAGTATCTAAACTGCTACGTACCCTCTTAGGTAAGGGGTAAGTAAGGGTTTGTTTTTCACAGGATAGGATAGGAAAGGAAATGATGAGTACTCGTGTGAAACTTTCATTTTCACATTACTATATATAGATGTGTAAAAAAACGGGTTTACTCATCTGGAAAGCGAGCTACAATTTTAGATGCTTCATATTTATTGAACTGAAGTAGCACTTCTTCTTCATTCATTGTTTATTAGAAGGTAAATTGAAAAAAATAGAGTAAGTAATTCCTCATTAGAATTCATTGTGACCCATAACCACAGGTTAACCATTTCAACCATGAGACAGCCTGACTTAAATTCAAACAGTTGATTTTTTTCTTTATGTGTCAGTGGAAGTAGGTTTATGGCAGATTTTTGTTGATTGAAAAGCAGATATGGTGCAGTGAGGCATGCCAGGGAACAATGACTATGTGTTTATCTCTATGAATAAACTTAATCTCCTTCCCAGTAGTTATGGATACTTGTTGCTTTCACAGACCACTTTGCAGACCTTTGGTAGGCTCACTGAACAGGGTTTGGGTTTGGCTCAAACATCACAGGAAGAGTGGCTCTTAGAAGTTGTTACCTTTGGTACAATAAAAGTATTTTATAATAAGCTGTAAAAATGTTATTGTGTAGATTTCAATCGTGTCCTGTTGTCCTTTGAACATCGCAGTGTGCGAGTATCTCTGATAATCCGTAACATGCATTTTTTCAAAACCTTTTCCCAGGTGCATTTTGTAAATGACTGTGTTGCACTATGTGCCACTTTATGGGCTTGGACACATCTGTGTTTCTTAGTGCTGAGGTCAGTGGCTGTAAATAATCAGTGAGAAGTAAAGATGACGGAAAAGGAGCTAAAATAAGACAGGAAGACATAGATGAGTGTGTGTGATCTCACTTTAAGCATGCCCAGCAGTGTGCTGAAAGCAAAATAAAAGTTGTTTGTTTTTTTTTTCCCACAAAGAGTGCTGCTAAATGTGGTAATATAACCAAATGACTCAGGTGGGTCTTTTCAGAGTTGTTACCTAATATTGAAGCTTGCAGTTTGTTGGTGTGATGTTAACTGTTAACTAATTTTTTTGTCTTTTTATTAATTGCAGTTTTTTTCATTAATAACAGATGATTGGTTGGTTTTTTTTGGTAACTTTTGGAGGTAATGATATTTTATGTCCAGTCCGCAAACACTGCACTTGAGTCCTACACCCACCAGGATTAGACTGATAGGCTAACAGACTACTGTAATAATCAGCAGCGCAGAAAGGGATACGCTGACAGGCAGATTAGTGGAAGGACATAAGCAGATGTATATTAATCTGAAATAAGTTGAGCAGGGCTGTGTGTTAATTTGTGTGCACACATGCTTTGTTGTGCTAATTCGCAGTTATGAGACCAGTCTAAACAGTGTCAGCTCTCAGTATTGTGATAATAATATGTTAGGGTTTGGCTCAGATACCTGCCTTTGATGCAGTTCTTATATGTGATAAGTACCTCAAACAAACATGAAATGCTTGTGTTAAAGAGGTTATCAGTAAATACGTTTTCACTAGAATGCGACTGAACTATATAAAATCAAAGGTTAATTTATTGAAATAATTCATCATTAAGGAAAATGTGCTTGGTATAAACTGGGTGTATACCAAGCTAGTAAATTTCATTTGACCAGATAAAATTAAATGTAAGCACATTGTACTTATGTAGCAATGAATGAATGAGTTTATGAATGAGCTATTTTAGATGCATTTTAGAAGGTTAGAAAATCTTATTTGAAAAAAACTCTGAAGCTCGTTTACATAAAAACACAAGTAAACACGTTAGCTGTGAGCTACAGATGCATTTTTGGTACGATCCAGGGGTTAAAGTGGGATTTGGACAGCTCTAACAGCTGCCCAGATAACGACCGTAGATATATTTGTTTGTCCTGGTGACTTTGTTAGATTTGTTTTGTTTGTGTAGAGGCGGTGTGATCTGCTGATCTTGTTTGCTGCTGTGGCTCTGAGGTTTATGGATCTTTGTGGATTTAGGCAGCTGCATTGTATAATATATCAGCAGATATTACTCAGGCTCGGACACTAGCTTGAGTGATATCTGCTTAGCTATAGTGTGAAATTGGAATTTGGCAACAGATTGTGAGGAACATCAGCTTAAATTCAAATGAATGAGTGCAAGCTCTGACCTAACCAAACAGCATGGTTACTACAGCCTGTCCTCCAAATAAAAAAACTATAACAGGCTTCATGTATAATGTTTACCTCACATAGCCTGTACTTAGGTGTGCCGCCCAAGTGTACTAACAGCTACTCAAATTTCAGTGACTCATTTTTTTCCATGTCTGAGAACAGTGTTATCATGATTGATTTGTTTGTGTAAAAACCTCGTTCTTTTTTTTGAAATGCTAACCAGCTAGCCAGCTAGTGGAAAACACTCACCTATATCCATCCCCCTTAAAAATAAAATAATGTATGATTTATTTATTACTTATTGTATTTATTGCAGCTTTCAGTCAATAATCAATAATAATAATAATCAAATTTAATTTGCTGGGCAGTCATTGCCCTTTAAAAGTCTTCTTCAATCCTTGTATCCTTTGAACTTAGCTGGTGTGCTCTGTTATCGAATTGTCTTTTTAATTATAGTTCTGTATTTACATTTTGCATTTGTGAGACCATGTTTCACACCCCCAAAATATTAGTAGGGACATAAGATTTGCCACTGACAGTTTTAACTGTTGTAACAACTAGGGCTGGGCCATATCATATGGCCAGCAATAATAACGATATAAATGTTTATGTAATATAAATCATATCATTGCTATAGCAACACTATACAAGCCCGGGCATGTCTGAAAACACTGTGTCAGGCTCCAGCCATTTAGTATCTAAAAATGAAGGTACTTTAGAAATCTCCAACAAAGCAGAGTACTTCAAAATAGACAAGAAAACTGATCCTGCCAAATGTGGAAGCAACACACTTGTTTCACCACGCCGCTGAGTAAAACCAGGCTACAAAAAAAGCAAACACCAGCAGCATGTTTAAAGTCACTTAAATCGCCTTTATCCCTTATTGTGAAGCTCAATTTGAACTTCAGTAGGCCATTATTACTGTGTATAAATGCCTAAATGCATTGAGTTGCTGCCAGATCACTGGCTGATTACATATTTACAATACTGAGCAGTTGAACAAATGTACCGTATAAAGTGGCCAGTGAGTGGATCTGTCATGGTCACTTGTTAGTTTCTGAGGCATACCTACTTTTTGAGCAAACACAATAAAGCTGTTAGATTTACAACTCATGCCATTTTTTTTCGTAAACTGCTCATTTTTCACGCTGAGTCAAAGTTCAGGTAGGCTCACTGTAGATAAAAGCACATTTCTTATTCACACTTTTCGAGCTATAGCATATCATTTTAACTCTGAAAGGCTGCCTTACTGTAAAAGTCTGCCTTTGCATGAGTAATTACTCTGCCATGAAGCCCTATTGTATGAACTTCAAGGCTTCACTCAAAAAGCCTTATAGCAGGGTGAAAAACTTGCTCTCTCATCCTGTGATTTAGATGATTATAGTAAAGCTTAATACTTGATAATGAGCTATGTCTTCTCAGAAAGAAAGAAAAAAACGGATCCATGTTATGGCTGAAGTTTAATTTGTGTGGTGATCATTATATTGTTGTATCTACTCACCTTCCAGTTGATTGAAAAAGGAAAAAGAGAGTCCTAGGCTCTATTTTTCAAATGTTATTGACTTGCTTTGACTTTTGGTTGTCTTCACTAAAGGTAAAAAGGAAACCCAAACACGGATTGTGCAGATAGATTATTAACTTATTAAATTATTAAAAGGTTTTTATTATGATTAAAAAAAACCCTCACCTAGGTACCAAACAGCAGGTTTAATAATGTAGACTCACCTGAATCCTGATGAAATCACAAAATCTCATGATCCATTACTCAGAAGTTATTCGGTTTCTTTTGGACTTGCTACTTCTTTTTTTTTATTTTTTTTTTGTAGATATGGGTTTCATGTGTGTATTGTTATTCATTATAGATGATGGTTTATCTCAATTTGGTCTTCATTGTCAATTGAGGCAATCCCAGTAGCTGCACACTCCCCAATCCTATATGAACTGCACCAAATGTAAGGATATGCCTTTAATTGTGATCTTATAATGTGACTTTGAAGTGTTGAAGTATTTAAAATGTAGCCTACATCAATAATTTCTTTCATTTGCACAGGATTTAAAATTGAGGATTTTATTTTCTCACAGATTTATTCTAATTTTTTTCTTTGCTTAAACTAATTACTAGTAGATTCACATTTATCGATTCCTTTTATCATTAGTGTATTTTTATGGTAATATTGAGAACTGAATGAGCACATTCACAGTACTCAAAAATGTTTGAAAGTAAAATACCTGATGCCAAACTCTGTGCTCCTAAAGTCAAATGTATCAGGGTGAATATCGTGACTTGGCAACGACTCATTATTAATACTGTGGCATGTGTTGAATTAATAAAAAGGCACAGATCAGATAAGAGAACTCATTTTACGGATAATATTGACATACCCTGACTCTTCTCATCCTTTATCTGGATTTGGGGGAGACTTATTAGGTAGCGTTGTCTAGGATAACAGGGCTAATATATTCAGTTTAAAGTTAGTTTACATCTTGCTTATCTCATTTTAGAACTTCGAGTACGGGGTATTGTTAATATTAAATGGCTTCCTGTTGTTTGATATGAAGAGCTTTGGATATGAAACATCATTCCTCAGTTTCCAGTTCTATTTCTACACAGTGATCCTGCACATATGGAACATGATGTAACTCCACAAACTCATTATTGTGACCCAGATTGCTGATAGCAAGCACTTCTAATCTCTAATATCAGTCTGAATGAAAGTTTAATGGAACTAGACCCAAAAGGGACAGTAATGCCTGTGCTTCGTGTAATGTAGCTGCTTATGTTAGTATATGTAATAAAGGTAAATGCATCAATCTTGAGTTTGAATACTGAATTGCACCAGAGAGGCACTTACGGTATGCACGGTCATGTTGGGGCTCGTTTCTAAGAATATGTAATCATCGTTCTTACAGCAGAGTTTGTATCTATAAAAATAAACTTAGTGCTTTGTTAATATTTTCAGTTATACAGCTGGGATAGGCTCCAGGTCCCCGAAGACCCTGACAAGGATAAGCGGAAGAGAATGGATGGATGGATGTTACAGTGATGTTTGCTGTTATGGCCAACATGGCCAACATTTTGCATAATGATGTCTCTTTATGTACGTTCATTCCCTGTGAGCCCAAAGTTTAGGCCTAAAATGGCTAAAAATGCTTGGTTGCAGACAGTTTTTTTCTGTTGTTGGCTTTGAATGATGTCATAGAGAGGGGGTATCCTTCCATGGCTATCGCAGTCATATAGTGCTTAATGCGACCACAGACAGCCAATCAGAGGAAAGTTTACTTAAATAGAAAGGAGCTCCACCAAGTCCCACTAATAGATAAATGACGATTATTTTAAACTGTAAATCATGCAAAGCTACTCTAGTAGAGACTAGTTCCACTTAAATCAGCTAACTTGCCCAGCAGTAAAATGCTACGCTGACTCTACGAACACTTTACACATTAATCATGCCGAAACTTGATTAACTTGAGCAGGCTAACGCTCCCATGTTGTACATTGTGTTTCTTTCTGAGGAGTTTGGTCTCCTGAAACACTAGAGGGCTTTCTGAGAAAGTGCAACATGTTTGTGTATAGATGAATCATCAATACCAGTTTGGTTAGCATTAGCAGAGGCCAATCAGTTGAAGAACTACTGGAAAAAGATTAAAAGGACATTTCGATATCTTTTGACTTCTTTACTTGCTAAGTTAAGACGTTTTAAAATGAAATCGCTGTTCCCACTGAATGGGAAGCAGCAGCTGCTCGCAACCTTAATTGACATTAACCTCCTTGCCTCTAGGAATAATTAATGTTTGCTCAGTGATTGCATTGAACTCTTTTGCTATCTGAGCCAAATTAGTTAACAAGTTGTTGTGGGAGCCAGCTGTTGTACAACACCCTCAACCTCTGGATGATTGCTTTCAATAACAAGGTGATTGCACTTATTGCCTGATGGGAGGCAGGATGCTTGCAAACAATGGAGACCTGAGTCAGTGCAGTCACTCACAGACACATCACAACACAGTGCGATTAATTCGAGTAAGTCTGTGCTGATGAGTGCAACTCGTCTGCGATGTCTCTTTGCAGCGGGGAACTTGACTAAACTGGTTTCCAAGTGGTTGGATTCTGGTTTTTCTTTATGTGTTTCTTTAAGTGCTTAAACTGCTGTAGTTAAATTGCCATCCTGCAGCGACTACATCACTATTTATGGAGGAATTTTAGTTTCAGATCTATGAAGTTTTACTTAGAATCTGAATGTAAGTATTTAATATGAATGATTTCTGTGTACACAGCAACAGATTTGATATTTTTGAGTTTTGACCCCATTTAGTCACGATTGCAAGTTCATTGCACGCAATGTTTTGATATTACCTAATTATATTTTCTACCTAATGTAGAATATCGATTTGGAAGTTTTTACTTTATTTCATTTCTTTTTACTGGCTCTGATGCGCATGCTGTGCTTTAGTTATCATTACAGGATCTAGCCTTAAATAAAGTGTGTAAAATAATCTGAACTGTATTTTTTCATTTCCCAATATTCTGTTTGATTACTTCAAGACAAAAAGTAGGTTTATTCCTGTTGTGCTACATCTTTAAATGAGCTGGGACAGTTGTACCTTACACAAATGGAGCCTGTGCATATTAGTATGCTCACTTGTCAGTAAAGCAGCTTTTAATATAAATGTAGCTTATATTAAGCTTATATGTCTTTATTTTCAGACTAATATTGCTTTTCTGTCTCTGTGGGAGAAGAGATTCATTATTTTGATTTAATCTGCTCTTAAAGATAAATGTTAAATTATTGCCTAGCTTCACTGTCTTAGATTGGTAATTAATTCAGATGGTATCAGCTTCACCAACTGTTGGCTTATTATGACTTTGCAGAGGATGTTTGTCAAAAACCATGTGCTCGAATTAAAGTAACATTTCTGGTCCAGATCTGAAGGGCAGGAAAACCCTCTGCCAGGAAATGTGAGGATAGTTTAACTTCAGAAAAAGAAATAAATCTCCCCTACTGTTGGTTTGGCAAGAAACAAAATGTGGTTTAAATTACTTTCTTGTACACCACGAATGAGAAAATGTATTTAAAAAAAAAAGACATTAATATTCTGACTGATGTAAATGAGTCTTGTTTTGGGGTGAGTGTGACTTTGGTGACATTTACCTCACTAAATTAATAATGCTGATTCTAGACAGCTTTTCAGTGTGGAGGTGCAAGGGCCTGTTACACTGTGACTCTGAATATAAACACACATAAGCCAAAGTTTGTTTCATGGTGAATTTATGCTTTTTAAAATCCAAGTTAGACACGTGGGCCTTGTTGTCAAACAGTCTTTGCAGACTTTTAGAAAAACAACAACAACTTTATATCTATGATGCGTTCATTGATGCATCCTCTGTGAATGTGTGTGAATGCTGGAGTCAAAGTGCTTGTATGAATGGGTGAATGATGAATCATGTTGTATAGAGGGCTTTGAGTGCCCAAGTAGAGTAAAAAAAATTTAAAAAAAGCTTAATAAGAACCAGTTCATTTAACATTACCATACAACTGTGAACACTATTGCAAAGTTGTATTTGTTATTATGACATGTTAAATGATAAATAGAGAATGTAAAACTTTTTACATGCCATATGAAGCACAATATATCCTCCTTAGGGTGTCAGAAACCGTTTAATGGAAAATGTCCTACTTCAGCCAAAGCACCGAACTCCTGGCATTCTTTGGAGAAAAGCTATTGATCAAGTAGTTCAACTCCTAAAACTCTTCAGATTCAGTGGCAGTGCGTGCACCTCCATCTTATCTTTAGAAAATAACATTTTGAATATTAACACAAGCGACCGTTATCCTTGCAAAGCACTGACAGGAAGCAGCAGATAGTCTTTACTGTATATAAAGCTAGTTTGGGCTGCTTCCTTATTCACAGCAGGTAGCGCCACATGTTTGAGTTGCAGATTTTTATTTATTTATTTATTTATTTTCACGCCGGGTCCCCTTCCTGATTCGACCTTGAAGGGATTTGTGTCTCCTCCTGCGATCGAGCTGGGGATCTTTTGCTCGTTACAGCCAAACATACATTAGGAATATTTAAATCTGTAAACCGTAATTAACCATCGTTTAACTCCACAGGAGATGTCAGAGGGCGCCTCCACCTTCTCCTCCTGTGCTGAGTCTGTTAGTCACAGCTCTGCTGCTCCACCGCTACGATTCGTCTCAATGCTGCAGACCTCCTGTGAACGTTACAAAATATACAGACATTCTTATAATTGTACTATATCAAAAAGAAACAAAAGTAAACTCCACCCCCTTTTTTTACTGCTTATGCATTGTTTTGTCTGTTTATGACCACCTCAGAGTCATCTATTAACCAAACTGGCATGGCCTTGCGCAATGTTAGAGGATCACAGCATAGCTACAAGGACACACAACATTTAACCTCTTTCTTTAACCTGCAAGCTCCCCAGTGATGTTGAACTGTGCCCATGTGACATAAATACTGGTGATTATCCAGTGAATTGATGGAGTGGGCGTGACGTATTAAGACTCCCGCGTGCTCTATCAAGGCAGCACCCGAAACCAAACTGAGTATTTCCAGCAGCGAGAACACTTCTTGAGGGGACTATCTCCTGATTTTTGTCTACATGTTAAAATAGGGCATCTTAGGACCATTTCTTGACTTGATGTCTCTGATATCATGACTCACTCTCTAAAAGCTGATGTGTGATAACAACTGAGGGCTCAGACGGGCACTCACACACTGCAGCAGCCCTTATTTAAAGTGTTTCTGTGGGCAGTAGCATTCACGGTGCCTTAAGGGATAACCTCCTATTAATGGAGTATTTAATAAATATTTTAAAAGTTGCTTAGGTGTATTCTTTGTACTATTTATTCCTGTCTGGCTGTTTATCTGCTGTTGAAAGGCTCTGGGAAGGAGGTGCTTTGAAAGGGGCTCAAAGTCCTTGGAAGAGACCTTTGAACAAATTGTTTGTTTTTTCAGGGAATTATTATTTTTTGTGGAGGGTGGTTTATTTGCAGAAGGATTTTCCATTCTCACACTGGGAATGAAATCCTGGGTAGAGGAAAAATAAATAAAAACGTGTCAGTATGTCCTATGATAACACTAAAATCTAAGGTGAAATAATAAGTTTAG
>VOQK01011089.1:46420-58411 GCA_015052645.1 Benitochromis conjunctus | reverse complement strand
CTCCTTCTAAAGTTTTTCTAAATTTTTCTAAAGTTGTCCAGTGGGCCAGGTTGGAGCCTTGACCGGGCCAATTCTGGCCCCCAGGCCTCATGTTTGACACCTCTGTTCTATACTGAACAGACAATTCTTAAAACACAGCCAATAAACAAATCCCTTTTATTGTCATTTTCTATATTCAAACTGTGTGCATGTAGAAGACAGGAGAGCCGTATTAAGAGGGCATTTCCAGAACTCACCAGCCTGCTGATCTCCTCCTGTCTGTCAGGTGCAGAGCGAGCTGTGGCTTTGATCATAGTGGAGGTCTGATTATCTGTCAGCTTCTTGATGCACCGTTGACCAGCTACAATATTACACACCTGAAAGGAAACAAAAGCAAATAAGAGGCTTTCCTTTCCCCCCCCCCCCCTGTGGAAACCCGAGCTTTTTCTTCAGCTGCACTGTGAGCTGCCCACCAGACCGCCATGCTTGATGTAATAGTTACTGAGTGGAAATGCAGCTTCTTTTCTCTCACCTCTAGAGGCAGGTAGGTGTGCTTTTGCTCCTGGCCCACCTGTAGACAGGGTAAATGTGGATATTTGAGCTGCAGGTTGTACTTCTCCCTGAAGTACTGGGCTACAGTACGCTCTACAGTCTGGCCATTCTCCAGCTGCAGAGGGAACCTGCAGAGAGGAGAGTTTTTGTCAAGTTAAAACTAAGAGCAATGCAAATGTTAATTGATGAGCTATGTCAAGTACCCCATGCATTATTTTGCTATTAATTTGCTTAATATGCAAGTGGCAGACAGAAGGTAATTCCTCTGTAAATGCAGAGCTCTTCAACCGCTAAAAGTCTTAACATATTTTTTTTTTTTTAAATAAAAATATTTGGTCTATTGTCAGTTTCAGGATGAAAGAATGGTTTGGGGAAGTGAGCCAAGGTCAGATCGTCCAATGTGTTTTTGTCAGGCTTAAACTGACAATCAGTCTTTCTGTGATAATTTCCTTTTTTTAAAAATAAATAAATAAAACTGCAGTCATAGCACACAGAGCAGTTCTATTCTGACGCTGCAGCCACAGCTGCCTCACGAATGGATGACTAACACGAAGCGCATGGTTGTGAGATGAGTCAGCCATTATCTGGTTTGTTTGGTGGTGATTCGGTGATCACATCCTCTGGTTTCCCCTGCCTTCATCTCACTCGCACACTGTGCGCAGTGGCTCCTATTCCCTTGCCCGCCCCAGAGGCTGACTCACGTTTGATGGCTGGCAGGTCGACGGGTCACGTTGCAGACGCGGTACTTCCTCCGCATGGTTCCACAGTGCGTCACCTCCACCTTTAAACCTGGTGAATAACGCAAAGTGTTAGCATTAAGTATTTGTTTTTGTATGAAAAGCTGTGATTTGTGGCACTCCAGTTTAATCCAATTTGAACTCAACTCGTCACCTTTGATTTCTTTGGTGAATTTGACCCTGTGCGAGTCTGTAAGAGGGCGAGGCTGCTCGTCTATGTTGTGAATATCCAGCACTTCACACATGAACTGGATCACTGGCTGGGCTTTGTAGAAGGCTGTGGCAGACACTGCAAAGGCAAAAAACAACAAGTGACATTTAGGAACAACAACAACAAAAAAAGAAAACCCAAAAATGCATAATTATGACACGCTGCAAACAATATCTAACTGAAAGAGAGAGAGAAAAAAGCAAAAATGTAAAAGTTATATGCAGTCAAAAAGCATGTCTGGTACTGAGGCTAACTCTGGGCATGTTTTGTTTATTATTGGACGTCAGAAAAAATAACAGGCTGTCCAATCAACAGAAAAAAAACATTTAGCATTACTTTCTTTTTCTAGAGTACGACCATTCGATCTAATTTCTCAATGGTGCGACTAAAAAGAAAAAGAAAATCCTAGGTCGCACCGGTGCGACCAGCTGTTCGAGTTTAAAAACTCGCCGTGTGGTCAACAACAACAGACACACATTATGCCCATATCTTGGTCTAAACCAATCATTGATAGTCAAGGACGGGACCTCTTTGATTGGCTATCGTCCAGATTTTCCTGTAGGCCTACGTGTGTGTACGTTTGAAAGTGCAGGCGGATAGAGAGAGGTGAATAGCTTAGATGGATGTAGCTGTGGGGAATGAGATCAAATGAAAAGAAGGATTGATAACTTTAAGGCCTGATCCGTCTGAAATTCGTAGCCAGTGCTCTGACACGGAGCCATCAACCTCTCGGGTTATGTCTGACAACTGTTGTGCCGAGGTAGGCATCCCTAACAGAATTTGTTTCCCCTGCATCGGGAGCATTCACTGGGCAGGGAGAGTGAATCCAATTGACTCCGCCTCTTTTACAGCCAACGAGACGTAGAAGTAGTGAACTGTTTTAGTGAAAACGTGAAAAATGAGTGTCGTTACATGACCGTTCAGTTTGTGGGTTACAACAGAAAATGATACATTTGTTGTTCTCACGTGTTATTGGACGGGTTTATTTCAATAAACCAAGGACATTTTGACTGATAATTATTTGTATCCTTCTGTAACTGTACAGAACTGTCCTGAGCTAAAACCTCCAAAATTTCAGGAGCAATAAGTCATAATAAGAAGTGTTTGTGAACTAAAAATCAAGAATGTGGGATACTGTTTGTCCGTGATTTGGAAAGCCCAGTGCGTGCTCCCGACGCAGGGGAAACAAATTCTGTCAGGGATACTTAATTTGGCACGACACATGTTATACTGCATTTGTGACTGGTGCTAATACGTTTAATTAAATGCACTGCCCAAGCGTCCCCTCTTCCACACTGCCTTTCAGCGGCAGGCAGCAACAAACAGGTCATCAGAGGAGGCTGATGATTAAGTATAACATTGCTTATAATATAGTTTAAATTTCAGCTCAGTGAAGCACTTTAAGCACAGGCACTTTTTCAGTAACTTATCCTTCTTGTAGAGCTGTGCTCCAAATAAAGAACTTTGTGTCTGTATGCACAGCAATTTTCAAATAAAAAAGTGAACATGTAAAACTACAGTGTTAAGCGATGCGGTTGAAAAATTTGGGTGCAGCTAACTTTTTTTGCTGGTGCACCTAAGAAAAAAGAAAATAGCCAATTTCCCTTTCAAGTTCGTCTTCTGGTGCCCCCATGGACAACATCCAGAACAGCCACCATTTTTAGAGTGATATCCGAAGTCTCATGGCGTCAAGAAGTCATTTGCACTGTATTACCTGTAAAGTGTCAAAATGACACCAGCCTTCAATATGGTGAAGAGAAAGAAGTCCCAGGAAACCAAATTTGACGAGTAGAACAGGCGGTGAGTGAAGACACTTCTGCCTTTGCCTTTTCAGTACATGGTTAGCAGGCAGCGGAGGTATGCGCCAATGGGACACTCACGGCACTACCCAAAAAAATTATTTTCAAGTGGAGATAAAAAATAAAATAAAAATAAAAGCTCTCTTGTGGTAAAAAAATGACTGAAAAACCTGACAGTAAAGGACCAAAGTCACCGTATAAAGACCAGCAGAGCTATAACAGCAGAGGAGAAGACTCCAAAAGGAACAAAGTGTACTCCTGATGTTCATTCAAAATGTGCATGGTAACCACACAGTACTGCAGTTAATGTGGCAGAAGTACTAGTTGAAAACAGGAAGCATGATTCATGCAGAAGGGGATGTGGAGGCTACCTTGCATTAGCACCTTGTGTATAAGCACATAAAGGTAGCTGTGAGATGAGAGGAGGAGGGAACAAAAAAAGAACAGGTACGAGAAAATTCAAAGCAAGATCAAAAGAAACCCAAAAATGGACAGGGGGAGATGGAGAAATGCAGCGGTGAGGATGAGAATCTTTTTGAGAAGTAATCTAGTGATGCGTTGTGATGTAAAACACCCCTGAAAGCACTAAAAACGCACATCTATGACACTTAGCTGTCCTTCCCACGCATTCTGTTTTCATTTTCTATGCGCAGAAGTGTCTGAGTCACTAAAGTAAAAGAAACATTTCTTTAAAAACGTCTCATTTACACTCACCGGCTACTTCATTTAGTACACTTCGCTAGTATCGACTTGGACCCTCTTTTTGCCTCAGAATTGACTTAATTCTTCATAGCGCCAATTTTCATCATTGATTCATCAGTGATTTTGGTCCATTTTTACATGATAGTATCAAACAGTCGCTGCAGATTTGTTGGTTCCACATCCATGATGTGAATCTCCTATTCCACCACATCCCAACAGTGCTCTACTGGAATAAGATCTACAGTGAACTCATCATTATGTTCAAGAGACCGATTTGAGATGATGTGAGCTTTGTGAGATGGCATGCTATTCTGCTGGAAGTAGCAATCAGAAGTACACTGTGGTGATGGACATGATGAGCAACAATACTCCTGTAGTCCAAGAAAATATGCCCCATGCGATTACACCACCTGCAGCAGACCATGTTCCTGTTTTGACCATGTCTACATGCCTAAAGAAGTTGTTGACATGCATTTGGCCAATTAGATTTTTAACGTTAATGACCAGTTGAACAAGTGTACCTCATGAAGTAGCTGTTGAGAGTACTTACATGCACATAATAAAGACTGTGGGGAGGTAGTGTTTGTTTCCTTCATGCTTTACAAATATAAAATGCAACATGTGAATGGTTTGCAAACAGTCGGAGTTCTAGTTTGCTGATGAAGAGCAGACGAGAGACTTCAGGTGGCCAAGTGTTCTGTGCAAGAGGCCAAAGAAGACAAAGAAAGAATCAGAGAGCAGCAGAGAGGCAAAGGCTCTCAAAGAGACAAGAGGCTTCAAGCACTTGGAACTAAACAAAAGCTGTCTCAAGGAAACGCTCCACACAGCCACCCTCCTGACCCCAGAAACACCCACTAGTCTCATATATGTAGGCACAAGCACACACATACATGCTGCTCTCCGTCTCCACAGCAACAAACTAGTCAGTTCCCATCCAGCCAAGAACCCACCTTCCTCCATGTTCCTTAGGCGCTCTCTTTCTCACACTCACACACTCTCTTATCAGCAGCCCTGCCAGACACAATCTCCAAAAGCCTCCTGCAGTGTGCATATGGCAGGACACATTCCCTGCCATCCTCTCTGCCACATATTTTTCCGCAAATAACAACAGATTGAAATTGTAGTGCATTGTCTCATGTTATCAGAATTTCTCTACTGATAAGAAGCTCAAGCTACAGCCAGTTATTGATTTTGATTTTCAACAGTTGGACTCATTTCCAAACGACCCACATTTAGCCAACAGAATTAACTCAACACCAGCAAATCGAATCGGTTTTCCGGTGACTGAATATAAAACAGCAGGAGTTTCGAGGTTGATTGCATGACAGCACAAGAGCAAAACGCAAATCTATCTTCAAGTCTCTCTTCAGACTACAGAAGGTATTCATAAAAAAATCTGGCCCCCAGTACAGCATGAAGTGAGCCTGCCAGACCCCATCATTGCTACTGACATAAATAAAGTTTGACATGCATCTATTAAAGAAGCATGTCAAACTTCTGTCAAATAAAGTCATTACATTTCTTCAAATAAAAACATCAGTGCAAGTGGAAAGATGTGCAAAACTCGAAAAACTGTATCATGGAGATTTGATATTAAAATCCAGTTTTCCCCGACTGCAAAAGTGAAACGGCAAAATTGATTTTGTGGCTGTAAACAACCAAAAATTGAATTACAAAGAAAAGAAATATTTAGGAATATGAGGAATATGGACTTTATTCTTTTGTTTTTTAGTCAAGAATAAAAAATAAAAAAAATGATGGCAAGGAAAACACTGGGTTTTTTGTTCTTACCATCAATATTTAGCATCATCTTCCACATGGCTGGGCGCACAGATTGGTGGAAACCAAACCAAACTTCCCTCCCACCTCCCAGAGGATGGTCGTAGCCTTCTGGAGCAGAGAAGAAGGATCGGCCCACTGGAGTGTACCTAGATGCAGAACACAGGGAATTTTAAGTTAGAATATTAAAGGGAGCCCACTCACACTCATTTCCAGCTCCACAATTGTATTTCTGGGCTCTAGCAGACGCTACATGACTAAAAGTTCAAAATATAATCTGCGACTTGATGCCGTCTTTTAGTTCATCGCATGGCTGTAAGGAGGTGTTTTAGCACTTCTCCCTTTAAGCCACCTGTTAATCAAGCTAACTTTCTTCTGATTGGCTGACAGCTGCAAACAGAATACTAGAGCAGTAAGTGACTGAGGCCATTTCACTCACAGCCAATGCTGGGTACCGGCGATAGCAATATTAAGATATCCCTTGTCGATGACGACATCGTCAAGAGTTTTACAGCAGAACATTTAGCTCAGTCTGAATTTTTGGCTCATATGGATTAGCGTACCATGATCTCACGGCTATGCCTGAAAAACAAAAGGTCAAACAGGAACAAAAGAAATGTGTGTAGAAGATGAAAGAAAAAGTAAGATTAGCTGGAATTGAGAATGTAGGTTAATATGAATTTATACGAAGCCACATTCAGCTGCTGTTCAATATGGCCTGAAAGTACATCAGCGAGATGAGAAGGTGGCCACATTGCCCGGATCCATTAACCTCCTATTACTTGTCCAAAAGACTCATTATGTATCGTATATAGGTCTCATTCTTCTTTGCAAACCTACATTTGCAATGTGTCAAAATGCCAATGTAATACCGGGCTGCCAGAACCTGTGAGCACAGCTAAATGAAAGGTGTCGATATTACCACTTTTTAATAATGCTTTGAAAAAGGTTTTCATTACAGCTCTGGCAATATTGTGTTCAACTGTGCTTTTGCTGAGCCTTAGGGAAGCGATACTGAATGAAAGGTGGTAAGGTGCTTGTGACGACCGTGTAAGCCGTGTTTGATTTCCGCCGGGATCGGAGTGCTGATATTAGTGCTACTAGCACAAAATAAATACATTGTATTTGCTATGAGTATCTCAGGGATTGGGTTTTACAATGTCTTAGGTGTTTGATGACTGAAGATGAAGCTGAAGAAAGTACAGAAAAATAAAAAAGTAGGGATGAAAAAGCTAATTTAAGTCAATTCCTTTATCTGCCAGTGATTTCACATGGTATTATAAGGCAATCATTAAAGAAAAAATAAGCAATAAGCAGGCTCACTTCATGGAGGGCAAGTTACGCAGTACTACGTCGACTGCGTGTACGGGGTTGGTGCTGATAGGCTTGTCCAGCTCAAGGGGTTCAGGCATGCTGCGGCCAGTCAGCACCTCATGGAGCATGTGCCAGCTGACGAGAGACACGAACTTAATGGAAACTTTGAAGGGCCGATCTTTCCCTCCCTCACCTGGAAGAGTGACATCCAGGTCCACCTGTGGGCCAAAACAAAAGGAGTGCAGACAGATTGATGCTCCGAATGTTCTTTAACAACCGCAGGAATGCATCGTTTCACACTTAAGGTGATAATGCGCAGCTGCGATTGTGTGCCTGATTGCAAGTACGCGGTTTATATTCAGTTTGCACTGAAGAAAAAGGAGCGTGTGTTTCCTGTGTGTCTGTGTCTTTTCTGCAGCTCACCCCCGTGGGTGCCACAGGCAGTGGGTTGGCTGTGTACAAACTCTTCTTTCCATCGTAGACTGGCCGGCGATCCCCAAAGATTGTCACCTTGAAGTGCTGCACCATAGAGTCAACCACCTCCCTGCACAAGATAAACACAAAGGATTTTCAGTTGTTCCGTCTCATGTAAAATTATAAAAGTGCATGCCGACATAAGTAACAGGCACAACTTTACACTGTGTGCTGTCATCTCTGCACTAGACAGAAGGGGCAGTTGGCAGCTATAAGGCAGGCTAAAAGAGCTGGCATTAGATTTTGCTTTTATCCCGTGCCCCTCCTGTGGTTAGGACCAACTGTACAACACAAACAATATCTTACATGTACAACAACTACAGGTACGCTTTGGCAAGTGCTTGGTCACTTCAGGCTGCTCAATAATTCATGATAGATTAGAACGAGAAATGTAGCTAATGTAAATATTGCAAGTGAGAGGTTTTCCAGAAAGCAGCCAGTGGATCCATCTTACCTGTTGACTCGCCGTGGGCACTTGTCAGGCTTGATGTCCACCTCGTAGAGGTAGACATCCATCTTGGGGATCTCCACCTGGAAGCAGTTGGCCAGCAGCTTGATTGGCTTCCCCATGGTGCCATAGCCAGGCCGCCGAGGCATGGAGAACAGGGACTGGGCCCCAACGGCTCCTGGGGGGAAAGGGGGGTAAATTAAAAGATGATGTGAGGTTGATACACATCCTTGAACCTTTAGCATTTTCTGACTTTTAGTTAATCTTCAGTAAGCTCTAAAAGGTGATTATATTTACCAATATACTGCTTAGAAGATATTACATTATTTGCTTCGAGTTTAATTTTTGACGCAAGCAATTATTTATTCTTTTGTTTTTTTAAAGATGCATAATGAATTAAAAGGTACTTAACTTTTTTCTGCCATTTAATAAAGGTAGTTTATGGGGAAACAAACACAAACACGCAACACTCAGTGAAAGCACATCTGACACACACCTGCATGAAGAGGAAAGCCTAGAGATGATGCAGATATACAGGGCAACAAATCGAGTATAGAAATGAATACTAATGACTGTGTACTGAATACTGCCGTGACTTTAAAAATAAAAAAATAAAAAAAAGAGAGAGAGAAAAAACCCACAGAAATGTAAGCTCTTTGACATGTGCTTCATGACACATCGACTCACAATAAAACATGTGTGCGGCTCACTTAAACTATATACAGAATGAATGAGGAGGTGTATGAGTCAGCAGATGAAATAATCTTGATGATGACCAACCTATTCTATGATGCAAGACAAAAGCTTCTATCATAAGAAATCTCCCATCCAAACAACAGCTTAAAACATCAACAGAAACACAACAAAGAAAAAACAAACAAACTCAATATTGTGATTTCACACCAGATTTCCACTGAAACATTTTGTTTCACTGCGGCCAAAATTAAAAACACATCCCTCCGACATGACTGTCGTCACATTTCAGATGACTTTCAACAGGCCCTGCCAACTCGAGGAGGAGCAGGAAAAACGATGATCAAAACTTTCTCCTGGAACTGTACAACTGTGTAGCACTAACACACACAAAAAAACAAAAACAAAAAAAAACCCACATGCATTGAGCGATTAACCTGTATGCGACACATTTGGTCTTAAAAACGGCACACACCCCCCAACACCAAGACCATGAGATGTCTTTGACATGAGTCACTTTGATCCAGAAACAGAGCGTTCTGTTCAACTTAATGCACCGCACTCATGTCAGGGCTATTTCTGGCTCTGCTGAGGCTTGCCTTCACACGGCCCAAATGATTATGCTGATGTGCCAATACACTGTTTGGATTAAACTTATAACGCCACAGTGCATTAGGTTATTGTTATACAATAGACACTTTTACACAAAAACTCCAGAGAGACTCATCTGTTGACTGTCCAGTGCTGCTCTGTTTATGCCTCTTCACAACCACTTCTTTCAGTTTTCAATGCCTGGTGATCTCCGGTCTCTACCAAAAAAAATAAAAATACTGCCCCTAATGTGTCACTGAAAAATGAGAGTCATATACGTGTGTGATTCATTGCAGATTTGACTCATGTGCTCACATCTGTGGGTGATACTGGGGTTGAGGGCCCTGCTGAAGGGAAGTTCATAAAAACCTCTCCACAACAGAACAGAAACCTTGTGTGACGAATCAGCAGACAACGTGAGCTTGTTTATTTACAGTTGGGCTTTGGAAGCTGGTGCTCTCTACCCTGCTCAAGTTTTCGGTTACTCCCCTGGTGGGCTGTGGAGTGAAGGCTAACAGGGTTGATGGAGGGTAAAGGCCGCTTGTTTGAAATAGCTGCTGGGGTAAAATGCTGAAAAAGAGAAGTCTGGAATTCCTGTCATGGCCGTCTCTCTCACACAAAACTATGTGCACACGTACTTTGTGATGGTAATTCCCTTGGGCCCCTTAGTGAAACTTGTGAGGTAAGCCTGATTTGACACACACAGGCGAAACAGAAAAGAGGAGGAAGACGTTCTGGTTAGTCTGAACGAAAGCCAGAGAAGGTTGTGTGCCAAGTCCACAAATTCCAGTCCTTGATACAAACTGCCAGAAGCTCTTCATTAATAAGAACACTTCTTTTCTGTTGCGGTCCCAGTGAGGTTGGGAAGTATTAGGGGGGGTGGCAGGATTATAGTAGGCAGAGTTGGCTTTTTCCAGCTTTCATCTACCTCTGGCTTCCATTCAATGTGAGTCACAGAGCCACCACAGGCACAGAAACGCATATTTGAGCATCCTGTTCCTGGATTACGCAGTGAGTGAATTACAGTAGCAATGATGGGATCTTGCAGTGGAAAAAAAAAAGAAAAGAAAAGAAAAAGCAAACGAAGAAACAAAAAAAAAAAACAAACAAACAAACAAACAAAAAAAAGGCATATCACAGAGCAACAAGCTCTGGCATCGCACACACAGACACACCCACACCCACCATTTACTTTTGTTTCGATATGAAAACCACACACAGACGTACAGTAATCTGTAGCTGTGGTTTTGCACTGGCACGCCTTATATTTCCCACGTTACACATTTAGTTACTATTTCTGGCATTTTGCACAAATGTCACTTATTCCTGAAAGCTGGAAGCTAAACTTCCAGAAGAGCGCCTCATCAGACAAACTAACCTGCCTCCTGCAGTCACGCCGTCGTGGCATCGAAACAAGTTGTGTCGCTGTAATCAAAACACCGGTCCCATCACTGTGGTATTTGGTTAGACGGCCTCTGCATTCTTTAGCTTCCTGTGAATCGTGATTATGGGCGAGTCTGTCACTTTTGGAAATGTTTTGAGATGTTGTAATGGTGCATGCACCTCAGTTTTTGGTCAAATCGCCACAGAAATATCAACAAGTTTCCTCAGATGAATTACGCCCCAAACGTCTTGTACACAAAAAAAGAAACCAAAAGATATTTTCCTTTTATATAATCTACTTTGATTTCTGCAGACAAATAAAACCTGCCAAAGCATTCATTTGCAGCGATTACTTCTTGCTGCGAACATAGATGGGCCCTCACAACATTACACGCATGGCAGGCACCATGCTGGGATGCTGAAAATGTACCAAGCATGGCACACAGATGTGTTTCTACAGCATTTTCCCAATAGCCACACTGACCCCGATCATTCAGCAACAGGCCAAATATTTCCTTTACCCGTGTCTTTCTCTCCTGAAAGCTGCATCCCAGTTCCCTCCACAGACAGACATAACAAACGTAGTTATCAACAGAAGCAGGAGCGAGAAGGCCTGAGAGGAAAGTTTAACTGGGGATGGAGGTGGAGTGACCGTGAGAACAGTACAAATCTCACACTTTGTTATCAAAAAAAACACTGCCAATATAAAAGACTTAGAGGCAACTCTCAGCAAGAAGTTCATGACAACTAAGCAGTGATATTTTTATACGATGACTAAGACCTTGACAGTCAAACCTTGAGGACACTTGGGACTAGGTGTGTGGGAAGCTCTACAACCCATAACATGCAAGCATGCTGACACTAATTTACAGGAATATCTATAGAGGAAAACCATGAAATGATAATCAAAACATGCAGAGGGCTGTTACAGTTTGCTTTTACAAACAGTGAAAACTGAACCACAGACGTATACATCAAAACGATTACCAAGTCTTTGTAGACTCAGCATCTGTAAGCGTTCGAGAAAACCTCCGCAAGTTGAAAAATACCACGCTGCATGTGTATTTGTGCACTGTGCACTTTTAGGTAATTACAGGAAGCACATCTTAAACAGAGGAGAGTAGATCTAATCTATAAGTATGTTCTCATTTCCTCCAGGGTGTAAGTGTGCAAAGTAAAAGATGGCAAAAAGTCAGAAAAAAAAAAGCTTCTATAGCGTCTCATCTGGATAACAAACCTGGGTTCAAACCCACTGGCCAGCTGGAGCCTTTGTGTGTTGAGTTTCTTCCTGCTTCTGTGTAGGTTCTCTGTGGGTACTATGGCTTCCTT
>VOQK01011089.1:33778-44179 GCA_015052645.1 Benitochromis conjunctus | reverse complement strand
TGCAACAAAAAAAAAAAAAGGAAATAAAAAAAAAAAAAAAAAAAAAAAAAAAAAAATGCTGAAATTCCCACTCGGCATAAAACTGAAGCAGAACGTGAGCTGAAGAGTGGATGTTAAAGTAATTAATACAAGAATGCAACAGATTTAAATCATTAGTACCAACTTTTTTTTTTTTAATAATAAAAAGTATAAAGAAGCAACCCAGGAAATCGGACTCTTTCAGAAGTGAGGAATGATGTTTTCCTACTATTAAAAATAATATTTTTCCATCCATCGGCCTCAACAACAACACAGAGCAGATTATCTACTGAATGGGTTAGGAATATTTATGAAAATCATTGCCAACAAATACAGTTTATCACTCAATTCATCTTCTTCCGCTTATCCGACTCAGGGTCACTGGAGAGCTGGAGCCTATTCAAGCTGTCACAGGTGAAAGGCATGGTACACCCTCGCATTCACAAATGCAGATTAAAATTCAAACTCGTGAAGAACAAACCATACACAAATATATATTATCTTGTCTTACTCCAGATACATCGCTTCCTCTGCAAGCAGTCAGTAATAAAATCTGAATTTTTTTTCCTGAACATCACAGACGCAAAATCTTCCGGGTAAAAGAGGAACGAGACCATCCGGATCATTATCAGTGCAGTTTACGAGCCTGACTGTGTGGGGGAATAAAATGAAGGGACTGGTATTTATCCAGAGCTTTTCTAATCTTACCACTCAAAGCACGTTACACTACAAGCCACATTTTGCCTTTTCACAGACATTCACACTGCACTCAAGTGCTCAATCCACCTTGCATTCAAGCTGACAGCCAATTTAGAATCACCCGTTAAGATACAATGCATGTTTTGGAAGTCAGAGTAAAAGGCTAAATAGAAAAGTACTTATATAGCACTTTACTACTCCAAGCATTCAGGCCACTACATGTTATGTTCATCAATTAACACATACATCCACTTCAGTGGATGCACTGGGGATTACATATCTTGCCTAAGGACACTTTGAATTGCAAAGTAGAAGGGCAAGTAAGCCAGGGATTGAACCACCAACCGCCTGATCAGCGAATGACCCGCTCTCCAGGCATTTCTTTGTGGAGCCTGAATTTTCTCCCTGTGCCTGCAAGCTCAACAAAGAAAAACAAGGAGATCAGGAGGTTCACGTGGATAACTGTGAATTCACTATTAATGTTGAACAATGCACACCAACCAACCGCGTTTAAACCACTTCCCTGGATATTTGAAAGAGGAAACCACGTGGCTCAGGTTTGTTCCAGCTAAACTCAGGGAAGCTCAATCAAATTGGGATCTTGAGAATTTGAAGGGAGACCGGGTGCCGCCGCCTTGTTGTTAAGAGCGTGTAACAGTGTTTAGTTGGGTATTAGGTGCCAAAGTAACATCCACATGAATGCCAAGACTGAAGGTTTTCCCTCCAGAATATCAAGATGTACAGGTTTTACAGTAACATGCTGCCATCTACGCGACTCATTTTTCAAGAAAAACCAGCAAGAATATACCACACCACATAATTCGCATACTAAGTATGTGTAGAGAAATAGTTTGTGTGCGAAACTGGCCTGGCTGGAGTTCAGAAAGGTCACAGACTAATTACATTCACCAAATTATGAAACTGAAAGAGAGAGGGGGGGTGGGGGAGGTTAGGAAACCTGAACAAATTTAATACGTAAAACACAAAGGCCCAAAATTATTAAGCAACAATTAACAATTTACCTTCAAAACTGTAACAAGTGGTTTTGTTCAAAGAACCCCCTGCCATAACTTTTTATAAAACATGTTCTTGTCATCAGTTTTATAGCTTTTCAATTTATGTTCATTAAGTTCCAAATCACACTTGGTTATCTTGGTACCATTTGTGATTAAGTACTGGACAAAACTTTGAGAAAGATGCAGGTGAGGGGATTTTTAGGGGGTCAGGAATCATTTATTATGAGAAATCTCTTCTGACTCACCGGCATTGGGCCGTCAAGTTACACATATTTTATGTGTTTCTGGGTAGTATGACTGCTCTATCACTCTGAGGGTTTACAAGCAATCTAATAGCTTAACTAGAACCAAAACAGAGCAACGCTTGATGATGTGATAAAGTCTTAATAAAAACCAGCTGACATTGAAAGGATCAGTTTGTTTTAAAAACTGGACTTTAGCTGTAATGATATTAACTATTATTTATTAAAGGTTCAGAATCATGTACACACTTAACACCTATATACAAGCAAGGTAAATAAAATAAGCATCAACGTATCGTTTAGCCTCTGGCCATGTACGCTTTTCATTTAGCCCAATTTCCCACATTTATACAAAGAGAGTTCAAAATGCCTGTTTAAATTCTTCAGCTTAAAATATTAGATCTACTAAACACATGTCAGAAATGACTGACTTCTGGTCATACTGAAAAATTGATGTAGTCCTCTGGTGAGAGACTAACATATCAGCAGATGGTAGAAATAAAGGGAATCGCTGGTCTCTTCAATAACACCCTCTGGTTTTGTTTAAATATTTTGTCATTACATCACCTGAGAAGCATTTAAATCAACCTTCGTTTCTACACAAATGCACCTCTACCCTATGTGACTGCCTATTGACAGCTCTCTTGTCAATGCTGAATGGAATAATAATGAAGATAGTCTGCCGGAACCGATTAACCAAGATATTTCTGTTTGTTCTTCACACATTTCCCCATCTCAGTCAACCCCCCCACACAAAAAAATGAGCCCCTTACAGATCCCCCCAAAAAACAGATCTCAGGAAGGGGGAAAAGTGGGGAGAGGTGGAAAGGGAAAAGTGGGAGGAGGTGGAAAAGCAGCATGGTATGGCTGCTCTGGCTTTTAATCTCTGTGACACATCACAAACCTCCAGCTTTCTTTATTCCTCCTCCTCCTCGTCCTCTGGATCCCCTTATCCCAAATGCACACCCACTAGCTGGCCCACTTGCTGCAAGCCCAAAACATGTGTCATTCTGAGTTCCCTCCCAGTGTACTACTGCAACACATGACTAACAGTTTTTAATGAAAATACGAGGCCCACAGGATTTCAGGGATGATGTTTAACCCTTTCACGCCTAGTGGTCACTACAGTGGACAGCTATTCAAATTGTATTTGTGTCAGTGTTATGGTATACTTGCACATAAACCTCTACATTGGACACTGATGTGTCACTCCATACCAAATTCATAAGTCAAAACGTATGTTGTCCACCTAAGTGGACATGTGAAAAACTCTTTGAAAAGTACATGTTTTTAAAAAAAAAAAGAAAAAAGAAATGAAGTTCAAAAATATTTATTTCATGCCTAAAGATGAATAAAAATACTTAAGAAAAAAAATCCCGATTGGGAAACACAACAATAGAAGTCGAGAGTAAAGCAACCTTTGTTCTCCTCAGTTGAGGAATGAACAGTTTAAACACACCCAACACAGTAAAAAACAGAGATAGCTTCCAGGTCGCAAACATGAAGCCGACATGGAAGTGCCTTAAACCAGTGTTTTATCTCAATGCCACCAGATGGAAACAGCTATGATTACAAAAAGACCTTCTGTCCTGTAGAAGTATATGGGAAAACAGTCGTTTGCATTGACCTCTAAACATTTTCCTCCTGAGTTTATGGTCTCAGTCAAATTAAGCCTATTTTATAAATCCTTTAACAGTCAGACCTGACCCTCCTCATCGCATCTATTTATTTGCAACCAAGACAGCAGCGGTGGCAATGCGCAACTCTAGGCTTCAAAAACCAATTATGTCTTTTCATCCATGTTTCATACAGTTTACTGTAAAATACCATTGAAGATTTTTATGTTTTTTGGTAAAGCTGTCAAGCTATGTCAATTATCTGGTAATTAAAATGTAGTATGTGGCTCAACACAAAAAAAATAAAGCTACCAAGCTTCATCTGCACAAGAAAATCTGAAAATATGGTCTTATTACTTTAAAAAAAATTGAAATCACAAAACAATCAAGGGCCTGTTGAGTTTATATTTTTGTTTGTCTGACACTTCTGTTAAAATATTCCAACAATAGCCAACACTGACCATTTCCACATTACATTAAGAGGTTATGTTATGTTATGAAGCTTTTCAGCAGTAAAAACAACAACAACAGCAAAACTCCCTCCAAAACAACTAAAAAGCAATGCTAAACGGCATTCTCCATAGAAACCAGCAACAATATGCCAATGGTTAACGTTATGGGTGGCTGGGGTTTTAGACGGGGACTGCCTATTGTCAACAGGCTGCTTGAATGAACTGAGCATTATGAGGAGAGACTGCAAATCAAGTACTAAGCCCTCCCTCAAAGCCGACCCCACTGTCTGCTGAAAATCCACAGAGAATCAACGTACAAGGAGAATGACAGGGAAGGCAGAGTTTCCCACTGGGGCACAGAGAAGGATACAGAAGCAGTAACCCGGGAGGGAATGGGGGTGGTAACTGTGTGAACTTAAAGAGAGAAGAAAAAAAAAAAATGAGCGGGAAACGAAAGCACAAGTGTGAGAAACACAAGTGGGGAACAAAATGAAGAGAACAAAAGCAAGACGTTGGCAGGACAAACAAACGCTAATTTCCCAGAGTCGTTCTTCATTAAACTAGTTCATGTCCTATTAAGGTGTTAATGGACAGTAAAACCCACTTCCAAGGCTGCCTTTCATGTGAAGCTGACTCATCTCCAGCCAGCTCAAATCCCACCTGGTTACTCGGTGTACCGCGACAGCTGGAAGGTGGGGGAGCCCCCCCTGCTGTACTGTACGTGCCGTGTCATTGTCTTCCAGTAAATCTTTCAATATGCCCAGTATGTTTATGCGTACAGTTGTTTCCACTAAAGCTGTGCAAAGAATCAATCTTAAAGTTCAAACACTACTTTTGCAATTATTAAAGTGAGAAAACCAGGAGAAAACCTTTACCATGCTCTATTTTGCGGCGTAGTAACTCTCCTGATTTGCTATTCAGCACATCTTTCCCCTCCTGTAGTTTTGACCTTTTCATAAAGTCTAACTGCTATTTTTGTGGCACGATTACTTCACTTCACAAAGATCTCTTTAGTATTTCACTTGACTTAAAGGTAATCCACTTAATTGAACGCAAGTTTCTTCTTGAGATAATTTCCCCCACAGGCGAGCAGCCCTATGAGCAACCACTGTTTAGGATTTTCAGAATGACAGACTTAATCGGTTTGCTCTCCTCGAGCTGTAACACATTCATATGAGGGGTTTTCCTGAATGGGCGTCCTTAATGCACTCCGCTGAGCCTGATCAGCCTCTACACAATAAAGGCCATTACTTTTATAATAATACAAAGGTTAGAAAGAATCTGATTTTTGCATTTCCTCATATAAATGTTTTACAGTCAGTAGCCGGTTATATTTATTTGCAAACAAATGTTTTAATCTCACAGAGAAACTAACGTAGGCTTTGGAGATCTATTTGAGAGCGTCAACATTTCAAAGTTTATAGCCAGAGAGTTGCTTTTTAAATTTCTGATGCAGCTGGTACAGAATACCACAAAGGATGAGTTTACTGTGCAAATTCTGGCATGTAGCTCAGGAGGTAGAGCAAGTCATCCACTAATTGGAAGATTGGTGGTTCAATCCCTGGCTGCTCCAGTCTGCATCCCTAAGTATCCTTGGACAAGATACTGACCTGGTCCCGAGTGTGAATGGGTGACTGAGGCATGTTGTTTTGAGTGCTCCAGTAGAACAAAAAAGCACTAATATTTCTTTCTCTAGAGAGGTGTCAGAATAAATCTGGGGAACCGTCAAGTTGGATCACAATGGCTAATGCAGGTAAACAGACCAAACAGCTGGACAGTCTAACTGTGATACCTCTTTTTCTCAGATGCTCCCTTTAAGGGTCACCAAAGTAGATCATCTGCCTACATCTCCCCCTCACCCTCTTTCACTACAGACATGAACTGTCGCTGTGGTCTTCCTCTTTTCATCTCGACTTCCACCTCAGTCTTCCACACCCGTTTTCCTTCTTTCACTATCAATCCCTACTGACTAGGATACTACTACACACTACATAATGCTGGTAAAAATCAGCAACACAGTTTTACTCCGGGAAATTACTGAGATCAGGTTAATGCTACTTTCATAGCTTCATAGAAGTTGATTTAGCAATGTGCATGAGAGGAAAGATGGCTGCTGGAACTTACAGGAGTCATATGTGAGGGTTTGGGGTTTGTTTTTAAATATATTAATCACGTTTGAAGTGGATCGAGTGGCTATTTTTAATTCTCAATTTGTTGCTGGCAAAATTTGGGTGCAAAGCAATGCGTTTGATGTGATTATTTCCTTCTGTGCCAACAGTTACGCGAGAGATTGATGACTGGAGGACAAACAAGACTGCACAACAAATCGCAGCACTAAGGCAACGTATTTCCCAAAACACCCACCGCTTATTTAAAGGCTCTCTTCTATAGCGCCACACAAGAAAAACCTCCATCATACTGATGCATTTTAGCTTAATTAATCTGTGAAACATCAGAGCTAGGTATCAACAGCTCCACATGGGTATCATAGTACGGGAAGATGTTGGTGTTGCGGTTTGGTGTCTTGGTTTCAGATGTGTCACACCCCCAGTGCCACTGAAACCTTCAAATCTCTGCGTTCTGTGTGTCAAAAACATGCAGATTACTTTATATATACGAGTCCTATTTAACTGCGCCCGTGATTTGAACATTAGGACTAGTTCTGGCTTAAAAACTCAGCCATAACGTAATATTTCTTCAATATCAAGTGAGAAAGTGTTTGGGGACGCGCTGTGGGGTTAACGCATCAAAATGGATTTGATTTATTTAAAACTCAAAAGCCTTCTGCTCATTACACCCTTAGTGCTAAGCTCTCCAGAGCCATGATTTCCATACCACATGAGCTGCTGCTCAAATCAGTTCTGGAGAGAAGAGTCGCTGACAGTTTCTAATTCGGCAGGCGATCAATTTGCATTTTCGCACCACTCTCCAAGCCACCGACTGACTGATGGAGGACCCTCTTTCAATTATTCACCCAGACATAGGGCTGAATGCAGCCATCAGTAATATGGGATTGTGAACCAGTATGAAGACAAGTAATATTAATACCCTGTAGCTTCAAACCTGCACATTAAAAGTACCTCTGTTTATTGGTTTGTATTAATGCATTAATGCCTTCCAAAGTGAAAGCATGAAGCACGCTCTTTAATACACTTAATGTGAGGCTGGCTAGCAGTATGCTCTGTATGAAATTGCACTTGCTGTGTTCTCAGAGGGCTCTGAGCAGACACCAATACACTCATGGCAAGAATCCAGGTCTGCTGATTGAGCAGCTTGATTGATATGGTTGTAGCACAGAGCGATATGGCGGGACTCATGCTACAAAAGCTCCTCAAAAGAGGTAAACACTAAATTATACCAATATTCAAAGAATTTCCTGAAACCCATTTGCTAAATCGGCTAACTTTTTTTCTTTTTGGGGGGGGCGGGAGGCAGATTAAACATCCTGTATAACGTTGGGAGATAACAGGCTAGTCATTTGGCCTGTGAGAACACGCCAAGTTTAGTCTGGTTCAAAGGGCACACTGTGCATACGCGTTTTACTCTACTGTAGGTGCTTGGTTACTGGGAAAACACCTTGTGGTCCCTTCTGCTAGCAATGCTGGGAAGTGTCCCACCTGAGAGGAGCTGAGGTGATAATGAGACATTAGGCAACAGAGAGGGATCTCCTCTGAAGAGGAGGCGGCGGCGGCAGCGGGCAAGGAACCAACTGCTGTATCATGTGTCAGTGGCTGATCAAGAGTACCTAGCATTCAGTTTATGGTCACATAAGTGGAAAGCTTCCGTTACGGATGAGACAAAGGCCAGGTGGTTCAGACAGTTTAACTGCCACTAAGACCAAGAGAAAGAGCCTGGATGCAGCCAGGTGACAGCATGCATCTCTAATGACAGACAAATGTGTGCAATGTTACATAAGTTCACAGATAAAAATGTGTCGTAACACGGTTTTGTAGTCTTTAAGGCCAATTTAAACCAATTCTCTCTGGTTTAATAGCCGCAACTAAAGTTTGACAACTCCCTCATTAGGAAGGGTTAAAAATGTTTTAGTACACACAAATCTGGGGCATGACAAAGCACATCTTAGATCGTAGTTGCAGGAAGAGGATGCGGCTCCTAAAATATACTGAGGTCAGTTTGGGGTCAGTTGTTGACCGAGACCTGGGGGGTCTTGGAAAGCCAGAGTTCACCCTCTGCCGCAAGCCACACTGGGTTTGAAGCCTTCTCTTAATGCAGCGGCTCATCTTCAGCAGCTATCCCCACATCTGGCTGATGAGTTTGCGCTGAGATCTCTCCTCAGTACCCGGCAGAGATGTGTTATGGACAAGTCAATATTTAACCGGTGAATGCAGCCTGGTATGACTGGCGATTTTCAATGAAACCATTTCAACTGTGACGCATATTTAGGCAAAATAACTGCAGGGCGGACAAAACCAAAAACTCCCTGGTTACGGTTAAACGCCTTCGGTTGAAAAAAAAAAGCCCCACATCCCGATGCTTCATTTCACCGATGCTAGCTAATAATATTACGTTTCTCAGAAAACGCGACTCCTACGACTACCGTGAAGCACCAAACGAATCAGTAAAGACAGAATAAATTACCTGTAGTTCCGATTTCCATTCATGAGGTCAATGCCCGGTTCACTTCCCGGATCACAGTTGTCAAAGGTTTGGGACTCTTCCTCCGTTCAATCCGGTGTCTCCTTCGGCTGTGCACCGCCTCTGCAGCGCTGAGTGGCCGAGGGTCCTGGTCTCTCTGTGTCCTGTCAAAGGAGGAGGAAGGGGGGCCTCCGGCACGGTCACTTGGCCGGCCGAGGGTCTTCAGAGTCTCCGCAAACCGCCGTTTGCACACGGTCAACGTATCCAATCGGATTTCACTGCCACGGCGAAAGCTGCTGGCTGCTCAACGCGGCGCTGTGGCAGTGAAAACCTGCTAGTTAGCCAAGTTAACTCACTAGCCAGGCTGGAGGGGGGGAAAGTGGTTTGAGGAGCTGTCAGGATATCATCACAGCGGGGTCATGGAGTCCAAATAAATCCCTACCGATATCTGATCATTAAAAGAGATGTCATAAATTCGTATCTACGGCAAAGCTAACGTCGGGAAAGCAACCCTAATTAGCTAGCTGACTAGCTAGGCTGTCGGAGAGTTGGAATTCTGTCAGACGACGGCTACTTTTCCTGCGTTAAAAACAGCTGCTGATACGGGCCCTTCTCCCGAGGGCCGTACACCGACGACGTCGTCCTCCGTAGTATGCGTTCAGCTGCCGAAAATAAAGCTGTCAACACCGCGATGTATGCGCCGATAAGTGTCACGATCTCCAGTCTGATTGACAGATCAACTCTGCGAGGCTTCGGCAAGCCAGCTAAATATGGTGAAGTTGCCTTTCTGACACCGACAGGAAGAGGTGGGCTCTGTGTCACCAGACGTCAGACCCACGAGCTCCGCCCTCACCCAAAGGTAACCCCACCTTTTGAATAAATTACAGTTTGAGGCTTAGGAGGTGCATTTCATCCTACCATGCATTAAAATCTTAGAATTATTAGTTAAGGTGGATTTCAAGATGTTATAAGAGAAAGCCTTGATAAATCCCATTACTTACTTTTCAGACAAAGCTGTATTAAAGTCACAGTAAAATCAAACAAAAAAAGCAACAGGATTAATAAAAAACAATTTTATTTTCTTTAAAAAATAACCCTCCCCAACAGAGTTCCCATACTATCACATACAGAGCCAAAATAATATGCTTCCATGTCCTTTCATTCAAATCTATTGGGAAGTGCTATGACAAGGACTGTTCTTGATCAGTGGCTTCAATATTGCTTAGTCAGACCGTGAGGCTGTGTGGAGGGGGAGCGGACTCTCCCGTGTCCACATGATACATTTCCAGGGTGACTGCCATTTCGTCTCCCCCCTTTGCAAGGTGCTTTGTGGCTTCAGTGAGTGAAGAACTGCATCTGGTTTCAGTGGTGTTGGGGAAATGCCCCCCAGGCTGATATTTTTCCTTTCTTGCTTTCTTTCTTTTTTTAAATCGCAGAATGAGGGGTAGAAGACTGGCCCCGACTGTGAAAGGCCCCTCAACTGCTGGGCCAAAATACATAACAGGTTAATATTATATATTCATATATACAAATCACCGTGGACACAATGAAGGATCAGTAAAACGGTGTACAAAGGCATTTTGATTATGCAAGTTCATAAACATGATTTAAAAATCAAACTCATCTGATCTCTTATCTTTTGATCCCTTTCGACTCAAAAGGGGGTCTGACCATCAGACAAGATTTGAGGCGCTTAAAGGGCAACTGAGGTGGAATTTTGGGACTGTCTCCACAGTGCCCTCTTGAGGATACACTCTGACAC
>VOQK01011089.1:19450-33758 GCA_015052645.1 Benitochromis conjunctus | reverse complement strand
CACTAGTCACAATATTCATAATAATAATAATGACAAAGGAAAAAAGCAGTCTTTATAACCATTACACAATCGAGGCAAAACGACTGACAGGCAGTGGTGAGCGCGAGGCTCCTACCTCTAAGAAAACCAAAGTAAGGTGGCTCAGAATATCCAGTCATAAAAAATAATTACATGCATTTTTCTTCCATAAATCCAGAAAGTGACTAGATGTAAAGGCAGGGCATGTTAAATAGTCGTAATAGAGGCCCACCCTGTCAAATGTAGCAATCCCCTATCTGTGCCGCCCACGCACACAGAGCACCAATAGGGATTGGCTAACACAACATAGGGGATTGGGGCAGGGGATGCTGCAGGTGTGTTATGTGAAAAGTGAGAACAGACGGCAAGGATAAAAGGTAATGGCGGAAAGATTGATGAGTTTGGCTTAACGTGGGAATGGGGGAACAAGTGCATTTGATCAGCTATGTCTCTGCATGCTGAGAAGGAGACTGAGAGCGCAGGCATGTGTGTGCTTCTGTTGTAAATGCCTGCAGAGGGGAAGAGCTCTGTGTAAAAGCGGGACAGGCGCAGGATAGGTCGGTACAGTTAGGCAAAGAAAAGCACGGGTAGATGCGTGGAGCGCGCCTCTTGGCGTCACTTCCACTGATACACGTTGGAATGTGCAGACTGATCGGAGCAAGGTCAGCTGCTGAAGGCGACTTCAGCTTTGCAGCACTTAAGTGATCATAGACTATATTTGCCTGCTTTCAAATCTACAGAATAGTGTTGACCTTGCCTATTGCCTTTGTTCTGAAAGCTACGCAAGTGTGGGTGTGAAACGTTCAAAAGTGGAGTGTAAAGTCTCGCCAACGGCTAGTTTCACCATTTTGAAGTAAAATAAAATAAAATAAAATTTAAAAAGTGCCTCGTAAATTCTAAAAGAGCAATGTATAAAGAAATAAAAGATTATCTTCCTGTTTGAGTGCCCCCTTTCCATAGGGTGGCATCACTTTTGGCTGGTTAACAATGCTGGTTTAGGTGCATGGGGTGCAAGTATATTAGATACACACTATGCAAATGGTCCCTCTACTGTAACGCTAACTTGCCTCTAAAGGCGAAATCTCTAAGGGACTGGCCGACCAGGACAGAGTGTGTGGCAGGACTCCCATCCTGGATCTACAATATGCTACACCTGCTCTTTCTTTGTCTGCTATAATATAAAGACCAGAGGGCTAGCCTCGCATGTACTAACAAACTCTTTATGTGCAGGACTGGTGGCACCTACATGCTAACACTAAGTGCTAATGTACCATACCCCGGACTCCTCAAGGCTGTTTAAAAAACAAACAAAAAAACATTAAAAAACATGAATGTAGTTCATGATAACATTAAAATGATACATGTAAGTGTGCGTGCCCAGTACCACCTCTAATGAGGATCCCCATAACAAGGGGCTTGCAATACTGGCATCCGGCATTTGGATGGGTAGAGGCAGCATTGTGGTGGCAGTTAAAAAAGTTTTTAGGATTTTTTTTTTTTCCTTTTTATCGCCTATTTTTCTATTTTTCTCCCATCCGTATTGCATACTTACATACATAGGAGTGTGAAGGTAGCATACAATACAATTACATAATACCAATGATTTAAAAATTCAACTTAAAAAGATCAATAGTCCTGGTAAAGTAAAAACAACAGTAATATTCATAACCTTTTGAGTGCATGAGGCTGCAGAGTCTACCTGTGTCTTACAGGAGAGGGGATTTGTGTTTCTTGGATTTGAGTGACTGATTGCTGTGAAGTATGTGTAGTGGGCAATTGTAGGGAGTAAGGGATGGGGATGAGGTGGTGCCGGTGGGCCATTTGCCCACTCAGGTAGAAATGAGGTGGGAGGAAACGATGGCGGCGATGGTTGGCGACGCTCAGGCGAAGTACATGGTCCTCAGAGTGTCGTGATGAATCTGAACAGCCTTAGCCAACGCCTGGGGATCCCGACCGTTACTCTGACCGGACACATGGCTGCCCTCTCCACTGCAGAGAGACAAGAGGGTGAGGAGAGAACGAGCAAAGATGAGTTACACATTTCATGTGTTCATAAGAACAAAGTTGGCAGTAGCAGCAGACCAACAGCCCCACTTGCTGCTGGTCGTAGTAGCTTTCAGTGAGAAACTGCAGACAGTATAAAAGATGGATGTAAAAACTGTGATGTCATCCACTGGTTAGTGAAGTCCTGTTATCTTGGTGTTTTGAAACTGAGCATGACTAGGGAGGGACAGACCTGACTGTGAATGACTTGTGATTGCAAGTCATTAGCCATTGCACACACCCTGAATAATCCTTATTTCTGCCCTAAGAATGGCTGTAACTTACAAAATGAACTTTAGTATGACCTGAAACTACCAACTGAGCACAGAATGCAGATTTAAGGCACTTCGACAGCAGCTTCACTTTTCAGACACAGAAACAGTGTCCAGGTTTTATACCGTCTATGTTAGAGACTCATATGTACTGTTGTTCGTAGCCACACTGACCTGTCATGTTCTTTGTCTACCAGATGGTAGCGGGCACGGAAGGCCACAAGACGAGCATAGTAGGCTGGCGCAGGGATGGAGACTGAGCGGGTACAGCGCACGTAAGTGTGGCACAACTGGTAGGTTAGAATCTGCAACTCGTCAGCTGTGAAACGATTGTCGTCCCATAAGACGTAATAATGAGACGGCCGGCTGGTACCCTGAAGACAGAGGAAAATAACAATACATGTTTGTGTAAAATAACTGAAAAGGTTAAAAGGAGTCAAAGAGATCCGTTCTTATTATATTATAAGAGAGATTTCTATGGAACAATAAAATATTTGTATATTTATTTTCTATTATAAATACCTGTATTCCTGCATGACTGCACAGGTAGAAGTCAAACTCAAAGGGATGAGTGATGCTGGTGTCCACTGTAGTCCCTGCAGGAATATTCCCACTCTTCCCAATCTGTCCAAAGATAACACAAGGAAAAAAAACAGATAAGCAAAGGATGAAAACTTAGTAGGAAACAGAAAAACTGGAGGGGAAACAAAGAAAGTTTACCCTTTCAGACTTATCAGCACAGAAGAGGCGTGTGTGGTGACGTTTCTGCACCACGATGTAGGTGATACCAGGCTGATAGTCCTTCTCCAACTTTATGCACGCGTCTCTGATGGCCAAGAGCTCGTAGTGGAGAATCTGCATGTAACAGCGTCATTTGTTAGCACTCGGATGGAAAACATGTTCACCTGGATTTTGGTGACATTGTGTCATTAAGATCACAACATCCCACCTACCTGAGGCAACTGTCCCTCAGGAACACCGTCTCTGTAGAAAATGATCCTGGTGGGCTTGAAGCGGGTCGACTTGTAGAACTGAATCAGCAGTTCACGCACCATGTAAGATAAATCTTCAATGATTTCCTGCCTGGGTCTCTGGACGCGCACTGTGGCACAGTATCTGCTGGGATGGGCATCCATACTGCCTACCACCTATTAGAGAGAGCAGGAAACAGTGAAAAAGGAGTTTAACGTGACACTGTCTGGATCACTCATTTCACTCTTAATATGGCTTGCAAAAAGCAAGCCTTTGGTTATTGAGCCCCTCTCAAGTCATCTCTCAAATACATACACCTTTTGTCACTGAACATTCTTCATGAGTTTTTACTTTATGAAAATCGGTGCAGTAGTTGTAGTTGTAGTGCTGACTGACATACGTGAGTCATTTTTCGTCACGTATATATTTGAGCATTAGCATCCCCTAAAGGCTGCAGCCGGTAAGTGTGCAAGGCTCAACGCCAACCTTTTATTTTCCTTCCCTCAAATCCTTACACGATACTACAATCACCATTTTTCCCCAGTTTTCTTCTTAGCTCGTACTGTTACCGCAGACCTGCTCTCCTCTCCTGTCCTCATACTTCGTGGCTCAATTATTCGTCATAATTGCTAGGCAACAACACAGCCAACCATAGGCGAGCTGAGGTCAAGGGCGGACGAGAGCTGACGTCATTTCCTCTTTGAATGTGAGTCAGTGATGAGCCATTTGTTTCCCTTTATACCTCACTAATTCCTCTCGTACTCCTCCTTTTTTCCCTTCGCTTGGCCTCATATGCTGCGCATCAAAGTCTAAACAAAGCGTCATATCGGCTGTATGTGCTTTTCATGTAATGGGCTGTACATGCAGTAAACTGTACTGTGAGAGAACCATTGAATGAAACCCTAAATTACCATAGCCCTATCAAATAGCCAAAACATAACAGAATAAACCTATTTGTGTTGCAGCCATCTCAAACCGTTCATCTGTTAAAGATCAAAAACAGCAGTAGGCAGAAATCTAGATAATAAAAATATGAGAACAGAGCACGTGGACGCTCGTTTCATTACACCACTTTATAGCACTCACATCGCTCATTGTAGAAAAATAGGGGTACTTTAAATACCCTGTTTTGTTACTTTAGCATTGTGCTTATGGCAGCTAATGGACCATTTGCACTACCTTTTTTTAACATTGCAAATCCCCGCTGACCGAGTTACACTTCTGACACATCGACCAAACATGAGAAAAAGTACCTCGAAGCCCGCTGCTCACTGCTGCACACTGTTTTAATAAAAACTTTTGTTCAACCCACAAACCGTGAGAAAACTTTTCTAAAGCCACAAAACAAACCTCAGAAGGGCGCTAGTTCCTCCTCAAATTAACTTACAATATAGTGAAAGGTTATTACTGATTTTCTTTGTCTAATATAATATAAAACTAGATGGCCTGCCCCCAGCCTTAAGCTCTTTTGTTCCAAACCCACTACCTAATGTTGCGGTATTCTTCTCTTTTACTAGCGTTACTGAGCACAGTGGCCATCGAGTCCCACTGTCACTAAGCAACCACAAACGTGCGTTGTTTTCCCTGTGGCATCTCGGGGTTATTTGCATTATTTACATGCCCTTGCTATTTTTGATTTGCCTAAAAAAGAAGTGGCATGGCCAACAAAGCAGCTGGACTGCCATTAAATCCCACAGAAACATTTTTATATTCTTTAATGACTTTTAGCTACTAGAGTACTTAACAACTACTGTACATTCAATATATATGGTACAAGGTAACCAGTGGCTTTAAGAATAATAAAGACCAAGGTATAAATCCAGTTTTTATATAAAGGTCATTGTCCTTAAATGCAGGTATATAGTGTTAATTAATGCCAATTCATTCTGTGTATGACTTCCACTTGTTGCTATATCGCCATCAAATGACAATCACGATGCTACGCTATAGTTTCTCTGAAAAAACTAATTCTGCTTAATTAGAAAGTCTATTTTCCCCCAAACATAAATTAGGGCTTAATTATACTTATTCACGTTTTTAAATAACTCAAATGTCTTTTTGTCAAGTAAGCAACTGTAGCCAGTAACAATGAAAAAGGTTGTTCTCAAGTTACCAGAGCCAAAAGCACACCAGTATGACCCACCCATGGGTTTAACCTGCACGCCCAGATTTGAAAAGTGGCCAGGCTTTGTGACACACCGTGGTTGCACATTCCCTTCCTTTTCCTGAGATTGTGTTTAAAGTCAGCTAGTGTTATTTAATGAAGGCGTAATCTCCGAGACTTACAGCAGTAATGGAGGGCTTCTTGCCATCTCCAGCCGGGGGGTGTGTGACATCTGCTCCCAGGAAGATAACCGGCTGCTGAAACACTGCTGACCTGGAGGAGGTGATGCAAATTACACATGCTCATAAAGGCAGCAATGGGCTGCTGGTGGTGAGTCAAACAATCACCATGTCATCCAGCAGGATTTTGATAGAAAACTCAAGTCTACTGCCACTGTCAGCGCTTTACACCTATGTGTCAGCATCATCCATCACCTAACTCAAGATAAATATGTGCAACTAATTAAAAACGGGTCAAACAGAAGCTCACCGTTGGTGAGGCACCAGGATGTTGTTGATCCCTCCCAGCTTCACATTGATTTTGAGGCAGAGGTTAGACAGAGTCTGTGGCGACGTCTTCACCACGTTCTTAACCTGGACACATTGCGTGGCCATGCCGAGGAGAGTGTCACCCACACGCTTTACCTCCGCTATAGGAAAAAGTTTGGAAACGGGGGGGGAAAAAAACAGGATTCTAGTTTATTGGAAGCATTTTAATACTCCCCTTTGACCGAATGCTTCAGGAGTTTCTCGACTACTTTGAACAACAGTATTTAATTGGTTTTTAGAAAATTATGGCAAACTACATGTATCAAATACAAAAAAAGAAAAAAATTACCGTAGACAGGAGTTTTTCCAGGCAGGATGACGATAATGAGCTGCAGTCCAGAGTATGTGTTCTTCAGGTGTCTGAACATGGGCTCCACGCTGTCTGCTCCCTGGGCGTATTTACAGAAGCATGGCTGGCCCTGAATTGGCATCCCAGCATCCTTTGAGATTTTACGAAGCTGGTCTGTGAAGTTCCTGAGATGAACCCAGAGACGAGCATATAAAGCATCACCAAGATAAGGTTTTTAACTTATTATTTTATGTCTTTGGGATATTACATATAAGAGGAATACACGACATAAGAGAAGGATTGTTTTCCTTCTGTGGAAAAGCTCATTTAAAAATAACTAACCTTATGAAAGAAACAGCCATGAGCAGAAATTATTTAATCCCCATCCCCTTCAACAAAATCATCAGCTTGTGCTCATTAGTACTTACTTGAGCACCTCTTCTCTGCACTGTTTCTGGGGGGCAAAGCAGGCAATAGCCCACACTTTGATCTCAATGCCATTATAAAACTGCTTCCCTCTCATGTCCCACACTCCCTGGTTGGGTGTAGCTATGGCACGGTTCTGTAAAAAAGAAAGGACCAGAGGAAAGACAGTTTAAGCCAAAATCAGGTCACATTTATAGCAAAAGTACAGAGAGATGACAAATTAAAGCGAAAATAGAGTCTCCAAGGTCAAGTGCTTAGTGTGTCTGCTAACAAACTAACAGTCAGTTACAGAATTTCACTCATTTTCCTCAGTCTCTGGTCGACATGTCAAAACGAGTCCCTTCCTGTGTGAACGCCACTTGAAGCATGACTGGGATACTATTCTTCCAAAAGTAGAAAGCCCTGTCTCAGAAATCCCCAAAATCGTGCATTGGTATTCAGTTAGGAAATGGGATGTGATCCACATAAAATAATAAAAATCAAATAACTCAGTGACTCCTTGTGCTCTACCCATCTGCCCTGTAATCATCAAAGAGATCACTCTCATCGGCGCTTCTTTATAGGATAAAAGCGATCACTCTATTTATTGATTTCCAGTAAACCTTTCATCCAAACCATATAATCAAATCACTCACAGATCATAAAAGAGCCACCATATGCCCTCACCAAAGGAGTCAAGATTTCAAACTTCTTTAATTTGTCAACACTCTGCGCTGTGTAAAAAACACACAACTAAATGGCTGCATTCTTGACAACATCAAAGTCGATGTGTTCAGGTTGATGAATGAACCGTGCCCTTACCCGTCCTCCGTACTGCAGAATAGGGGCTGGCAATACTCTGCCCATCACCTCGGCCATGTCATCTTTCACCTTGATCCCAAACTCCTGAATGTACGGGTCCAGGTTGAAGTTGGCATTCTTCATCTGTAGAGAGTAAAGAACTTGTATTACATCTCACCGGCCCTTGCACTATAAATCACTCATTTCTAAATGAAACACGGCCTCCATCCAACACTTCCCTCTGCAACTCACCAGCCTGCTGATCTCCTCTTGTCTGTCGGGTGCGGAGCGAGCTGTGGCTTTAATCATAGTTGAGGTCTGATTATCTGTCAGTTTCTTGATGCATCGTTGACCGGCTACAATATTACACACCTGGAATGAATAAATTCTGTCATCACTGCGTAAACATTGGCTGTCCATATGAAAGAAAGTTTTTAGTCTGTGTGCGTGGTTGTGTTTTCTTTTAATACTCTCTATGCCCAAGCTAATTTAGGGCCTAAAATGACCACTTAATGTAATGTTACCACTTTACATTTTATACAGTAATACTTTTTTATGTCTCTAGTTGCGTTTATGATCCCTATACTTTCTTTTTTATCGATGACAGATATCATTGTTATGCAAAAAGGAGTTAACCCAGCTCATGTCCATTAATGACCCATGACCTGTTTCCCTTATTACTCTGGGCATTAAGTAAATGCCCCGAGGCCTCTGCAGCAGTAAATCTTACTACTCCAGCATTGCCAGCCATGGTCTACTGCCAAATGTGACATTTTATTGATTAGAAGTGCAAAATTACTATAAAATCAAGCCTACGTTAAGGTTAAAAAACACACATCTCATTCGAGAGTCAAAAATGATCCCACTCGGTCACTTGAAGGTTAAATTAGGGTATGTAGGCAGATTTTTGAGGACATAAACATAAACTGTATGCACTGATGTATTTTGATATTCTTTACATATATACACGTGAACAGTTTGTTGGGGTTCTATTAAAAACCCCGATAAAAAGGTTTCAGAGGAATAACAGTCATTCATACACACAAATTACATACATAGACATGATGAGCTAATGTTGATCAACCAATATACTGATCATGCTCTACTTTAAATGGTAAACTTTTTGCATCACAGTTGAAACATCATTGAACACTTCCTCACCTCCAGAGGCAGGTAGGTGTGCTTCTGCTCCTGCCCCACCTGTAGACAGGGTAGGTGGGGGTATTTGAGCTGCAAGTTGTACTTCTGCTTGAAGTACTGAGCCACTGTACATTCTACCGTCTGCCCGCTTTCAAGCTGAAGGGGAAACCTGGTATAGAAAAAGTGAGAACATGAGCGTCAGTCAGTGCCATCACCAGTTGGCTCCTCGTTTGCAGGTTTTGTCTGTTTCTGTCTGTTATTTCTGACCAAATCTGAAAACATGTACTCATTGTCAAAAAGAGATTTCCCATTTAAACTGCCTTCCTTGGTTAGGGTCATAATAAACAGAGGAAAGAATAGCAGGCTTTCCTTCTTTTAAAAAAAACCCACTCCTCTTTGAAACATGTCAGAAAAATAATTATTTCAGCATTAAAAAATGTTTCAACGAAATATTAGAAATACATGTTTATGCATTAGGAGAGAGGTTTTTTTTACCATTATCATGGAGCATTTCTACGACAGAAACTTGAAGGAACATTTGCCTATATTTAAATTAAAGATTAATTTAGCTCCTCTGAGACAGTTTTAAGTGCTTTCCAGTTGTTTAGTGGCAAACAAGCAAAAGGACGAATTTTGGTGAATTTGGTGAATTGCTGCATCACCTTTTGTACAACTTCAGTGAAAATAAACAAAAGTGCTGTCTTCCAGTGACACCAATATAAGGATGAATGCTTAACATATTCCAATATATTACTCTAATGGGATCAAATAACACAGGAAGACGCTGTCAAGTTAGGAAATAAATTTGTGTATTTTCTATGGCAAAAACAAAATGCAAAGTCTTACGTTTGGTGGCTGGCAGGACGTCTGGTAACATTGCATACACGATACTTCCTCTTCATTTGGCCACAGTGGGTCACCTCCACTTTCAGGCCTGCCGACAGTAAGCGGGGTAACACAACAATTAAGTTAACGTCTCGGAAAGGAAGAGCTTAACGTGTGACCTGCTGTGATGTATGGCTTGGAGATGGTGGCACTGACAAAAAAGACAGGAGGCTGACCCGAAGGTGGCAGAGCTGAAGATGTTAAGATTTTAGCTGGGAGTGACCAGGAAGGATAGAATTATATACGAGTACATCAGAAGGACAGCTCATGTTAAGCAGTTTGATGAAAAAAGGCTGAGATAGCTTGGACGTGTGCAGAGGAGGGATAGAGGATTTACTGAGATAAGAAGAGTGTTGAAGATGGAGCTGCAGGGAAGGAGGACATTCAGAGGGTTAGTGAGATGGAGGTAGATGATGCACTGAGGCAATCCCTAAAGGGAGTAGCTGAAAGAAGAAGACGAAGACAACCAAGGTACACAGAAGAGCATCTTTGAATGTCAAACCATAAAGCAGATGGCCTGTAATGGGCTGATATAGCAGAAGGGCCTGGTTTCCTGTTCTTAGGCTACTCCTGTCAGTTAAGAACAGGAAATTGATGCGACAGTTCATACACGGTCACCAACATTGGACAGACAACAGAAGATTGGAAAAACATTGCCTCATCTAATGAGTCTCTGTTTCTGCTGCAACATTTGGATAGATGTCAAATTCTGATTAGACATAAACAACATGTAAACATGGATCCATCCGGCCTTTATCAGTGGTTCATGCTGCTGGTGGTGTAATGGTGTGGGGAATATTTAATGGTCCTTTAGTACCATATCGTGCTAAATTTGGGTTTCCATGAGCATTCTACTGACCATGTCCATCTCCGTATGACCACAGTGTACCCATCTTCTTGTGTGTGTTCAGCAAGTATATACTTAAATGCTTAAAAGGTAGTTCCACACTTTCCTTGCAGCCCACCTTTAATTTCCTTGGTGAAGCGGACCCTTTGTGAGTCAGTGAGGGTTTTGGGTTGCTCATCAATGTTGCGAATGTCCAAAACCTCACACATGAACTCAATTACAGGCTGGGCTTTGTAGAAAGCCGTGGCAGACACTAGAGGGAGACAGAGAGCAGAAATAAGTCAGAAGAAAGCACCAAAAAACAAAGGTTCTTATTAAAATCTGTAACTTTCAGAAGACTTTGCCACTGTTTGTCTTCAAAGCCAAATACGTGTTACAAACAGCCCATAGAAACAAAAGCAGCAGTGCAGATTTATAACATAACTTTTGTAAGATACTCATGGCTCAGCTTTTCTCACAGAGCAAGTTTTTCTTTTCAAAATACCCCCCCCCCGTGTTTCTGCCTAGTCATACAATGTCGGTAAAACCCACTGAGATCACTGGTTGACTACACACACTCTGGTGAGCCTTTGTTCAGTGACTCACCATCAATGTTAAGCATCATCTTCCACATGGCGGGACGCACCGATTGGTGGAAGCCAAACCAAACTTCCCTTCCCCCGCCAAGTGGGTGGTAGTATCCTTCAGGTGGGGAGAAAAATGAACGACCCACTGGTGTGTACCTAATCAGAAGGGGTGAAGAGGTGGGAATCAATGTTCAGATTCAGGGCATGACCGCAGTATGAGTTCATGTCTAGTAATGTGGATGTTTCAGAATAGGTCACCTCAAGAAAAGCAAAAAACACGCAACACCCAAACGGGAAGTTTCAGAAAAAAAGGCTATTTTTCTTGGGATACTCTATCACTGATCTAATATCTGTGGCTTACTGACTTCCTTTTGAGCACTTTTAAGTTAAGTCTTCAAGACAGTTATCACTATTACTTTGCTTAGCATTGTTCAGTGGACACTTTCACACAGGTGTCAGCTAACGCATGTCTTTTATTTAGTCATTCTAATGCCTGGAGCTATGATGATCTGATGCTTGTGGAGGGAAGGACTCAGTAAGCACTGCTACGCTGTAAAGTTAGAATAGCACAAAAAATAATGTGAAAAAACCTTTATTTTACTAAATGTTTTCACGATGCACAAAACGCTTACAAATAGTTGATTATCTGTATGAACAGACTGTTTGACAGACTCTAAATACTGGTGTGTGATTACTGGTGTGTTGCTATGACCCTATAAGAAAAACTCTGATATACTGTACCTCATAGAGGCCAGGTGACGCATGGCCACATCCAGGGCTTGAACTGAGTCAAGGGGGACCTGCAGTCTGCCACTGACTAGAGTCTCCTGCAGCAGGCGCCATGACACCTTGGCCAGCCAACGGATGGACACCTTGAAGATTCGATCCTTTCCCTCGCCAGGAATCGTCACCTCAAAATCTACCTGCAGAGAGCAAAAGGTAAAGAACAAATGAAATAAAGACACAACTGTAGCAACAAAATGAAATCCTCAGGCTGTGCAGTAAACTGTAACCCTTTTCTGGTATTGCAGAATATATTATTGGAAGCTGACATTTCACTAACCCAGCGCTTGTATGGTTTAAATTCTTTCACACCTGTATGGAAAATATAAAACAATACCAAGCAGTTTGGTAGCTTAACAGAAAACTGGCCTATCTCTATCCAAAAGTGCAAAATCCTAAATTTCACTAAATAACACACTATAGTGTGTTCAAAAGTAAGTGCAAACAATGCTGGACTATGTTTTGGGCAGGAGCAGTGACTTCCTGTCTTATAGAATAGAATAGAATAGAAGATACTTTATTGATCCCCTAAGGGAAATTCTTGTATCACAGCAGCAGGAAAAAACCACAGATGAGATGCAGAGATACTTTTGGAAAGATGTTTTTCTCATTTCCTGCATCTGTCAGGGGCAGTCAGGTGATCTGACCCTATTGTTTACACAACAGATATTCTAATTCATTTACTTAAGGCAACTCAGCACATTTCCTAATCAAATAGATCATTTAAGTATAGAAAAAAACATAACTAATTACAACAAATACATACATGTTAAATGCTCTGCTGTTTTATAGAAACGTTTAACCTTCGGGGTCTCTGTAGCCAGGGTCTTGCCCACGGACAGATGAGGAGGAATCGAACCACTAACCCCCCTATCACTGGACACCTATCCTTTTTTCCACCTGAACCGCAATGTCTTTTTAACCGTCATTCAAATATTTGCTTTCTGGTTAAGAAACTCAATATATCACAGCTGAACGGGGCTTAGGAGAGACTTCACTGAGTGATTGTGTAACACAAAACCACTGCAAATATTTACCTTCTCACTCCCAATAGGAAGTGCTAGCACCGTGTAGATGTTCTTCTTGCCATCGTACACCGGCTTCCTGTCACCAAAGAGCTGGGGCTTGAAGTGCTGCACCATGTACTCCACCACCTCTCTGTAAGCAGCAACACATGCAAACATGACATGAGATTAATGTCCAATAAACCCAGAGCAAATCCCCCTCTGCCCTCATCAGGATGCTGCTTTTGTCATGAGGAGGTGCAGTTATTGAGATATTGATATAGAGTAGGCAGGATACAGCTGGTGAGTTCAATATCTGGTGGTCACAGGAGGAGAAGCAAGGACAAAGAGTGAGGGTGGAGGTGGTGGTGGTGGTGGTGGGGCACCTTTGAATGCATGGTGCCTTGACCTTCACTCGAGTGTGGGGGATGAGAAGGTCTTTCTAAAAAGGAAAGGTCGAAGGGCTTGACCCTTGCATGCCTTCTTGGACCCTTTGTGTTTCAGAGCTCAAAGATCCTCTTAATATCAGAGGAGATGGTACTAGAACATGAAGTTCAGGGATCCTCGTTCTGAGTTTCAGATTTTCTGAGGATCTACCACAAATAAAAAAATACCAATTTGCTTCATTTATTTCTGTTTATGGCCATGACCTTGTTCAAATGAAGGACAACAAAGCTCAAGGGCTCTCTTTCCAAGTTCTCAGGACAGCCTCTGCTGAGATACCTGAGGATTTTAACAAAATTTCATTTGTGTAATCAAACATTTTATGACGGTATGATTATCTGTTTTAGCAGAAAGAAAAAAAACCTAAATGTATTTTAGGTTTGAGAGCACCCAAGTTCTTATTAGGAGACATACAAAATCAATTCATATGTATGAGACAACTTAGGTGAACCTATGATGCTTTTCCTTATTTTTGTCATATATATTGTTAGAGTAGTGGCTGATCATAATAATCGTGGCTAAAGTTTCAAATAATAAAATTGGCTTATGTAATTCTGCATATGTGAGCCAAAACAAAAGTTTGAGGCTGTTCTAAATGTTCAAGTCAGTGTTTTTTTCTACTCTGGGCTCCGTGTGACATCAGTGAGAGGGGATATCTTAATATGGTCATGTCCGGCACACAGCTGTGGCTGTGAGGAGAGAAGCGCAGCCCACCTGCTGCAAAGGGACTGCCAATCAAAGGAAAGGCGGCTTAAAGGGACAGTGGCCTTAAAAGGAGAGTTGAAAAAATATATTTTCCTCTGACACTCAGATAGATGAAGGCTTATTATGAGGAAACATGGTGACTCAGTGGTTAGCAGTGTTACCCTGCAGAGGCTTCTAGGTTCCAAACCCAGGAAAGACTCCTGTATGTGGAGTGCTTCAAGTCTGACATCATAAGTAAGTCACCGCTATATAGTGAACTTCATACTGTAAACTGAGTTAATACCAAATAACTCATAAACCTTTACCAAGCTCCTTTTCCTGTTTTGTGCAGTTGCTCACTGAGACTCATGGCTAACACCTGGGTTGATTGCTCACCTGTGCATGTATATCGCCCTGAGAAGTCAACCACTCTCCCTTATCCAGGTCATTTAGTTTGATTTTGTTTTTTTGGTCAACTTAAAAAGCTGACCAAGCTTTTTTTT
>VOQK01011087.1:38857-49340 GCA_015052645.1 Benitochromis conjunctus | reverse complement strand
GCGTGACATCACCTAACCTCATTCAGCGTGGCTGCCAGCGGTACAAGTGACATGGCCACTGCACAACAGCTACTGCACACCTACTTGGCTCTGCTAGTAAGGCCAGCGACACAAACAGAGGACCTTCTCTTTTCTTTCTCGTTGCCTCTCTCCCTCGTTTCATCAATCAAACCAATATATATAGAAGCAAATAAACAGTTAAGGAAAATAAACTCCCACCCACCTTCTAACAAAAAAAAAAACAACTAAGGTGCACTTGTGTTATAGTATCATACTGTATATTGTTTCACACATAATCAGTCACTAAAGGAGCAGGGCACACGCACACACATTCACATCCACATACCACACACACTGCTGGTGCCTCTCTCTCTTATACACTGTTGTCATGGCAACCCCATTAAGGGAGGACAGTCAGGCAACAACTCTGGTGAAATCATCCTGTCTCCTTTCTACCTCTCTCTCTCTCTCTCGTTCGTTCACACACATACATACTCCTTCCCTTTCTTTCACTGCCAGCCATTTCTATTTTGTCTCCCTCCATTACTTTTTCCTTCCTCACCCATTGTCCTTCTCCTCCTCTCCTTGCATCACCCTTGGCATACCTCTCTGCCCGTCTCTCTCCATTACTATGCTACCTTTTCATCTTTTCACCTCCAGGCTCCTACATCCCAGGCGAATGTAAATATGTCATCTCACTTCTCAAAGCCTCGATGCATTTATAGCTGACTTATGTTTGGGTACAATCCCTACATTCAGACGTACGACTATCTGACTGTCTCACGCTCTGCCTGTCTCTCTTCCCGCACTCATTCTTCTAGACACAGATTTGTGATTGAGCCGCCACCTTTTTTTTTTTGTACTCTCTCCAATTAAAGGTGAGATTTACAGGGGGAATCAGACAGAGGGCAGCCTCTGAGGACAGCTTTAATAAGGGGTCTGTGCTGCACTGCTCTCTTTTTCATGCTCTCTCGGCTTCTCTCCTAGGAAGATGGCTTGCCATTTAGCAGTTGCAAGGACAGGAGACAGGAGAAACAGGTTACATGATAACCCCTCCCTGACAGGAACATTAAACACTGGCCCAGCCATTAAAAGCTAGCCAACCAACAATGATCAATGCCAATTTGCGGGTGCCCCAATGCAGTTAAAATAATCACATAAAGGTGATCTCTAGAACTTAACGGCTAATATTATTCAAGCTCATGCTCTGAGACTTAGCTGCCACATTAGTTCCAGTAGCCATCTCATCTATCTTTAGTTCACCGGCTGCTGTTTGGCTCACTCTGTTGCTTAACAACTTCATCATAGCAGTGGCACACCCTTGCAAATAATGCTTCAATGTTCAGAAATCATCTTTCCATGCCTTTCTATCACTGATAGTGCTCATCCCTATGAGCCACCTGTTTGCCACAACCCACAGCATCAAGTCTTAACCCTCACCCATCTTGATCCACTCTATCCCACTTGATGAGGTAGATAACACAGTATGGTAGAGAGCACACACAGGATGCTCCCAAGAGAAATAATCTGCAGATACAATGAGCGAATACAGGAGGATAAGCAGCATGGCCCTGCACTAGCAGGAAGCCTGCATGATGAGAAGACAGGCAAAATAAAATAAATAGGGACAGAGATGGAGAGAAAATTAGAACTGGAGACAACAATAGAGAAAGTGAGTAAAGAAATGGCGGGTATGAGGAAAAGGTAGGATGGGGGGGGGGCTTCATTAAAGGAAACAGAAAGGAGAGAGTGAGGAATGAGTAGGTGGTAGCATGTGAGGTGATGAAAGAGGAGAAGAAGGGGGAGCGAGCATTAGAGGAAGACGGAGGCATCTGCTGCTGCTCCACATGGATGTTTATCCAGCCTGTGGCGTCCTAACATATTCATAGTAGAACTTCTTTCACCGGAAGGTGCCTCTCACTTCACTCTATGGTCCTGTGTGTTCGTGTGTGCAAAAAAACAAAACAAAAAACTGAAGTACGTTTCTGCTCCTAATAGTCTTTGCATGTATTACACACTGGCCCAGCAATCTGCCTTTGCCTAAGTATAGAATTGATGTTTTTTACATGCATAATAGCTTTTCTTCCACTGGCTGTAGCAATGCTTCAGTGTAGTTTAAGTAGCGCGACCCCTTTAGCGACTGACGGTTGTGCCCAGCCCTGGGAGAGGGGGAGGGTTAATATAGTGAATAGTGTGAAAGAGGAAAGAAGAATGTTTATATTTAGTTACACATACGATCAGTTGAGATACTAGACTGGATTTTGAACGCACTGATTATTACTTAGCGTATGTACTGTACTGTTCATATAGACTGACCGCAGAGTAGAGTAGTTGACTCGGAGCGCTGTGTTCAGGGCCAAGAGAAGCTACGTCATGAGAATTGCCTCTCAAAATGGAGGGGAGTGGATAGCTCTATGTTGCAGCATGGCTTTTATGAATATTTGAAGCAACCATATCGCTAGACTCCTGGTTGTGGCTTGAGGGGAAACATGGGTGCAGGCATAGAGTGCTTGGCAGTACAGAGAGGCCGGGGTAAAGAGAGGATGACGGGAGGGGTAGTGGGCAGTGGCGGAGGCAGCAGCCCATCCTGAGGCTGGCAGCAGGCAGTTCAGTGAATGAAAGCAGGGCAGGTCATGTGTGGGTGGGGAGGCGGGACTCTCCTGCTGCTGAGACAGATGCCACGGTTGTTAGGCTTAATTTCTTCTGCCAAGCACCACCCAGAACTGGCCAAAAACAAACTCAAATGCTTGTGGCCAGTGTGTGTGTTTGTGTGTGCGTGGCTGTGCTTGAGTGTGTGTGTGTGTGTGTCAATAGAAAGAAAGAGCACTGTTTGATTCGGTATCAGGCTCTAACAGGAGCACACACAAGCAGAGCAGTAATCGTTTATTGTTCAATCCCGTCCACCTTCCTCCTCTGTTCTCTGAGTCACCCTCCTATCTCCATTTCTCACCATCAATCTTCCAGACTCTTTCTAGTATGTCTTTTCTCTCTCCCCCCATCTTTACCCCATCTTTCCCTCTGCAGCAAAGCTGGCTCCCACTGCAGTGAAAAGAAAAAAGACGGAGCGAGAGGATGGAGGCACAGAGACCGAGAGAGAGGAAGAAGTGCGAGATAAAGAAAAAGCAGTGTGGCATTATTGGCTCTAGTTGATCTGATCGGAGCAGATTACAGGAATACAACACTCACAAACTCACCGTTCTGCCTCTTGAGCCTCACACCCCATCACTTGCCCGCAAACACAACACACAAATGCTAATGCGTACACACAGACACACACGCATGCACCCTGCCTTGAACCGACACCCACACCTGTGGCCTGTCTCGTCATTCTGTAGTCAGTGCCTGTCATACCTAACACTACATTCACCTGAACACTTGAGTGCACACATCATTCACCACAGTGCTTCCTTCCTTGTCAAGAGGCATCATCCATGCAGCAAGTCATAATTACCTCTTGACTAATAATTAGTAAAATTAATACAGCAGCAAAAAAAAAAGAAGAAAAAAATAGACAACAGAACAACCTACACCCATAATGTGTTCATTATAAATGTTTTTTTTTCTTTCCTTCTCCTCACTTCCTTCTTGACTTTGCTCAGCCCAGCTGGGTTGAAGGTTGCTGGGGTGGGGGCAGAGCAACAGCTTGCGCCAAGCCCAGTGTGACATGTTTTGACTCTTTACTTACACATTAATTCAAGTATTGATTATGTTTGTGTTAAGCGCAAGGATAAAGAGCGCTGGGAAGTCAGAAAAACACAAAACAGAATTCATCAGAAGCCACCATTACCATTCAGGAAACAAGAAAAAACACTGCTGACACACACACACACGCCTAAACACACACACACACACACACACACACCCATCAAGTACCAAGGACAAATGCATCATACATGCACAGTACACACACACAGTGATGCAACTGAAAAACATCACTGCAGCTTTCATACCCAGATGCTGCCTTACTTAGAAACATATGCTGACACACACACAACTGCTACCACATTCATTTCATCTGTAGCACAGCAGGTCTTTGGATGCCGATCCATAAACATTGATTCACACTTCGATTCGCTCTTATTCATTTTATCTATTTACTCATTCATTCACTTATACATTTCATGTCAAAGACCTGCCAGCTGCCGTGGCTATGGTCTGGTAATTGAATCATGTAGGATTTTCATATTATTATTTCTTTTTTTTTCACTAATTAGAAATTTTAAAAAACGTATTTTGTTTGTTGTGGAAGGGGTGTGTCTTTTTCCATCAATCATGGGGAAAAAAACAAAGCATTTTCTCCTGTATTATGGACTGAGACAGTTTTCAGTCTCTAAGTTGATAGACATAACACTGACAACTGCAAGTTGTCAAAGTAAGACTTTCTTTAACAAGACTGAGCAAAATTGCACAACAATAGGACTAGCATTTCAGCACCTTGGAGAAATGTAGCAGCTGCACATGTGCATCGCATTATAAATTCTACAGTGTCCATTGGGCAGTAAAACAGTAATCTTTCACTCACAGACACACACACACACACACAATGGTGAAAGCACTACCAGAGTGAATCATGGTGTCTGAGTGGTAGACAGGTCTCACAGACAACAACGGTGTAAATTAAATTCCATTTAGGGATAATCCCATTTCCAAACCTCTGCTGCCGGGTCTCACTGCTGTTGTGACAGTCAAGGAAATCTGTCTCAATTGTTCACTTTTACACTGCACAAATTGATGGTGATACATGATACAGCATAAATAATGGAGCTTGATCACCAAGAGACAGACCCTGAAGGAGACTACGACAGGGTCAGAAAAGAGCGCTGCGGCCAAGGATGCTGGAGAGTTCAGGAGACGGTGTGATGGTAGACAAGAAGGTGAGAGAGACAAGCACGCTAAACAAGTGAAAGCCTGATGAAGGAGGAGCAACAGCAGACAATGTATGTGCTTTTATACCATGCAAATTCTCCTGACATTTTATACTCAGTATTGTCTTGCTGCCTGGTTACTGATGAAGAAGAGGTAAGAGGGGGAAAGATTTGAGTGCGGCACAGGCTGGACAGACAATAGCCTAATCACAAATGTCCCAACATCATCCCACTGACAGTGTTGCGCATAAAATACGTCCACACACTTCTTGGCGTTGAAAGCAAATCGGCCATTGGTATCCCAAGGGAAACAAAGCAAGAATAAATTATCTTTCTGCTCTCTAGTAACAGCTCTTCTCTAATCGAGCACTGGCATCACTTAGTGTTCCTCTCCCTAGGAGAGTAAATAAACTTGTCTATTACATGAAACAAAATGGTTCCCAGTTACAGCATGCCAAGAAGCTTGAGATTATTTTTTAATGGCGTTTAAGCTGAACTAAAAATACAAGCCTCAATTTTGGTACTCTGTGGATGACAAGAGGCAAGGATAGAAGAGGTTCCCTGAAAAATTACACAGCCCAAACCCACTTTCTATAATTACACAGAAGATGAAATGAGGTGTTCAAATGTAGCTGAGCTTTTGCGCCAAGGAGGCTAGAAAGATGCTCATCTCCTGGGCTCATCTAAAATGATGTAGAAACGACAGTAGACTGACACATAGAGATAAATGTGCAAACACCATCCACCTACTTTTCCTATTTACATTCATTCCACATCCAACTCGAAATTCACATCCAATTTTACAGTCAGTTCACGTCCAAGCTGGCACTCAAATTCAGCCACTTGTGCATGCAGCCTGTATTCGCAGGTCAGTGTGGTTAAAGCTGACACTTTCTGTCAACACACCCATCACTAACCCCCATTACTCACTCACTTAGGCTCTTCCATCATGCCTCACTCATTCATTTGCCTGCAAGCGCACATGTGCAACAACGCCCCCACAATTTGCATGAACACACAGAAACACACACTCACTCCCCACTTGTTTGCTTAGCAATTTGTTCATTTGCTCAGGCCTTCACTTGTTCACAACATCCTCGCCCCTTCATTTGACTTTCGTTTATTGTCCTAGCCACTCATGCTCTCATCTGGTCCCCTCAATCTTTGCCACCACTCCTCCGTCACATGCTCATTCTCTCATCCACTTGTTCCTTCTACTTCTCGCCCATCGGTCTCTGTCACACACACTCTTTTTCTCATCCCCACACACTCCTCATCTAGTCCATCTCTCCCTGTCCCTTCATTAACCTCATGAATGACACACTCACTCACCTCTCTGTTCATCCTCCACTCTAACTCTCTCTGACCAAGTGTGTTGTCTCCCTCCATGTATAGATTGCTTCCACTCATTCCAATATTAGATTTAAGAGCTCCTTTAAGTGCTAATCAGGTTGTCATCCGTGCAGCCAAAATCAGAGGCTTGATAAATAAAGGCTTGTCTTTGTTGGCTAGCGGCTCGCTGTGTTTAAATAGGTGACACTGGAGTGCATTCTAAGCACACTAGATCGATGCCAGAACCCCTGGGGTCCCCTGAAATGGTGAACAGAGACAAAGCTTAGCGCTCGATAATAACACAAGGATAGGTAGCTTGCTCCCTATTTTCAGAGGTACTCTCCCTGGGATTGTTCTCCACTCTCCTCACTTTTTTTCCTCATCCTTTTATCACGACAGACCTTTTCAACTCACCACTTAAACGCAGAGACCTAAAATCTGACACCTAAAACCTTTATTTTTGTACATTACACCAAAGATTAAGCTGTTGCACTGATGGAAGTGCATTAAAAAATACCTACAGACACAACAAGCGCAGTTATCTTCTATTCCCAAGCAGCACACTCTCTCCTGGCCAATCATCCCATCATATCCCACTATGGCCAATTTGCTACTGTGCCTAATCCTGAAGTCAAACTGTTCACCATCACTTAAAAAAGTGTATCAACAACCCTCACTGTCACCTGCAACGCCATATCAACAACACCATCATGCTCTGTCATATCAAATCTCTCTCTCTCTCTCTCTCTCTCTCTCTCCCTCTCTCTCTCTCTCTATAGATATATATATATACTGCTTACACACACTACTGTAACACAGTGCCCTTCCTTAACTCTCCTCCTCCTCCTCAAGTTACATTCCCTCACACAAAAGCTTTACACCATGCAACACCACTACAAAGGTCCACCTCTCCCTATGTGGCTCTTTTCCTTCACTTTGATTTTCTGTCCATCAAGGGGGCGTGGATTAGTGCTCTCTTGTTTATCTCCTCGTCAGTTTTATCTATCTATCACTAAGCCATCCACTGTGTGGCAGCGGCCCCAGCACTGCATTAATCCCCTATCAGCCAGCCAGCCATCCATCACCCTGCTGTCTATCACGTCAGATCCATCATCCGCCCATCTGTCTCACACTGCCCATACTCGGAGATGATCTCCTCGGAGAGCCCCACCAGCAAGTCACAGAGGGCGGAGGGGACAGTGGGGCAGAAGGAAATTAGAGGGAAATGCAAAAAGAGAAGACGGGGGAGAGAGAGTCAAGATTATACACTGCTGTTCTTTCTCTCTCCCTCTCTCAGCCCATACCCTGCTGAAAGCTTTCACGACATGCTTATTAGATGTTGTGTTTGTTGCCTTTTAATTTGCCTCTTTTCCTCGCCTGCTAATTCTACCCAATGGGAGAGACGGCAGTGGTGGGAGAGACGTCTGCTAGGAAGAGGGTCGTAAATCCCATAAAACCCAGCTAAAGTGAGAAACACTAGCCCCTCCTTCTCTAGCATGTTGGAGCAAGGAAGGGATATTGTCTAAAGCCTCTGGCTTTAAAACAGCTCAATATCTGGGTTCATCAGGGGTCATTTGTATTTCCATCCATATCTGCTTGAATCAAAAGGTGAGTAAGGGGGGCACATGAGCAGGAGAGAAGGTGAGTGTAGGGCAAACGTTAGTACACTCGCAAAAGGAAGCAGAATTCACAAAGGTGCATGAGGCGCAGGATGAAGGGGCAAGAGAGAGCAAACAGGCACATATTAGGAGAACCAGTGAGCACACAGACATTTAGGTCTGTAAACTGCAAATGGTAGGTGAGCAAACAGGTATGTATGTGGGCTGAAGCACCGTAATTATTTAGACTAGTCGACAAACAGAGGCTGTGAGGCCAGAGCGAATTATGTAGAGGGTAACAAAAAGAGCAGAGAAAAATAGGCTAATGTACATGCTTTCAGACTTATTACAGAGAAGAAAAAAAAGTGAAAGTCTAAAATGCAGTCTAAGAGCTCAACAGAGACCCTAAGTAGTAGATCTGTGGGAAGCAGTTTGTTTAAATACAAACCATAACCTGTTTACTATGTGCAACCACCTCGAGGCGATTGCACGATTATGGTTTGCAGTAACTCGATTTGCTCGGTAGACGATGTTCGCATGATGCGTTTGATGCAAAGCAGCCAAGCAAAACATGTTTTTTGCACCACAAGGAAAATGTTCAAGTCTGTTTTGCTGTGATGATCAGTTTACAGAGCCCTGTAACGCAGGCTTTGTTACTTTACTTTGAAACACAAAAAGACACTTTTCTGTCACCCAGAAACGTGTGTGCTTTTTCAGCTGGCTGTCTACCTCCAGCCCTACCTTGGTGTTGTACATAAACCCACTGCTTTGCACAAAAACAAGAAATAAGAGTGAAGTAAAGCAAACGGTTGATTTTGAGGTCAGTCACCTAAGTTAGCCATTCTTCAACTGTGGCTCCAATTTAGCTAAAATAATCCAGTTAGCATGATTACATGACTGCTGCAAAAATTTGAGCACTGCCTTAATCTGGTTATGATCACGTTATTAGCATTCATGTAAACGGTTTAGATTAAAGTGGTTGGAAAAAAAAGATCGAGCACTGGTGTTTGCTTTCATGTTTGTTAAAGCAGTTAAGGAATTTCAGCCTTCAGAAATCTCTACAGTATAATTATTACGTGACTCTTTGTGAGAAACGCCAACAAAAGAAAACATAATGGAATCTTCTTAGAAAAGGAATAAAAATGCCCTCCCAGCACTTTATTTGTCCATAAGCCTCTTTCATACAGTATATTTTAGTCATACATCTTATTAAATATACAGTGTAATATAATGCACAGCAGAAATGTCAGTGGAATACAGAATGCTGCATTTGTCTGAACTTGTATGGTAATTATGACCTAAGCAGTGGTCAATGTCATATGAGTGAATAAATACATCAAGTAAGAGTTTACAGTGCATGGTTCACTGTATCCTCCATTAATAAATTAGCACTTTCTCCTACAATCGACAATAGCTATAGATCTCCGATCGCATATAGTGTGTTATACCTTCATGTATTTTAGTGCCACTGTAGACTGATGCCCAGTCCCAGAAATGCATCATTGATCATCTCTCAGTACAGTCAAATGTTTTTTTTTATCCTTGCAGGATCCATTCTAGGATCACATCTGGGACTGCAAAATGTCTTGTGAGCGCACAAGATGCTCTATAAATACAGGAAACCAATTGACAGCTGAGATATCCGTGTAACAGCAACGCTGGCGATCACAACAGACATAGAATGGGAGAAAATAGATGTGCAAAGCTTCTACTTTTATCCATAATGAGCCTAAACAAACATCTCCAAACAACTGCTTCTTCCATGGGGCAGCAGAATCAGATGAGACAGCTGTCAGAAAGCATCCATATCCATCCTGAGTTAGCTCTAATTAGAATTGTTCTGCTTCTTCTGGCCCTCTTTGACAGATACTGCTCAATCACCACACCGGTGCTGAGCACTGCTCCAACGAGGGCAGTGCAATTAAATTGAATTTTAGTTTCATTTACGATTTTGGCTTCTGTCCATTTTGAGGCATGATAATTGAGATAACAAGACGCTTTTGTTTGGCGTCATAAAAATCTAGTGCACCCCTTTCGTTTACTTTGAATTCCATTCACACCGGGCTGTGGCAGGTTAAAATTACCACCAGCTAAGACAAAGGAAAGAGAGGTCTCGGTTTACAGGAAAGGTAAAATGCATTCAGCTGTTAGCAAACAGTTAATGAGTAATCATGTTACATAATCTTGACCACAACATTGCCTGAAATATTAATGATCATGATTTAGCTTCAGCCCTACGATATATTAGCTTCAATTATAGAGCACAGTACTGACACAGGGACACCTCACATGTGGCACAGTCCCCATGTATGCATATACTGTACTGCGCAGTGTGTGTATGCATTAATACTAATCGCACAAGAGCCGAGTCTTGACGTGATGAGTCATTAGACACAATTCAGTGGCAGCATGCTTTTGCAGAAAAGTTACCTTCCAAACATTGCTACGGAGAGAAAGACACACACAGATAAATGTATAAACAGCTGCACAGCCAACACACACCTAAATTATTTCGTAAACACTGAATTAATCAGCTCTTAGACAAATGGCTGAATAAATACTGTAGATAACCAAATCAATATTATACACTCATTTCATTTGAGTTCACAGAGATGTCAAATTCCGCATAGTTCCATAGCACACTGATTAAACAGGCACCACATTAATTCAGTAAATCAATAAAACCAA
>VOQK01011087.1:24409-35824 GCA_015052645.1 Benitochromis conjunctus | reverse complement strand
GGGCAAAATTATACTGATTTGTGATCATTATTTTCAAGTACCTTTAAAATTATATTCTGGCACAGGGCATTAAAAAAAACCCTATAAAACACATGTTCAGAAATGAAAACTGGAAAACAAAGTGATTTGATAACTGGAATTTAAACTTTTCTATTAATGTTGTTAGAGGCAAATCAGACAGGCTCAAAGGGGTTATCAAAGTTAAACATTATAGGCGACTGGACAGCTCGAGTAGTTATGGTATATCTTTTCCTACCTATCTAAACTTTGAATATCTAATAAAGGCAGAATATTACATGAAATAACAAGAGCAACTGTAATATGGTCACTGAAACTCCAGTGACACATTTTTTTTAAACAGAGATTCCATTCTCTCTGACAAATCAGTGTAAAAACTGAATGAATTGCTGGTGAGGCTGATTGGTCACATTAAATGAGCATCACTGAGTCTTTCCCCTGCTGTACACCCAGTCGTCTCTCAGTCGATAGACACAACCCAAATACACCAGACACTCAATCCAATGTGTTGCTACATGGGCCAATCCAGCTAATTTAACACCCACTCCATTTATGAAAAAGAGTCCTCATCGATTTTTACTGTTCATGTGCTCTTATTGCTCCTGTTCATTTTCGCCACGCCGGCGCCTACACGTGCTCAAGGCTGGCAGCAACTGAATTGAATTAGTGTGTGGTAGGGTTCCTGTAAGATTGGCTCCTCAAAACCCACACCTCCAGACTTTCTCCAGATGTAGCAGAGACGCCAGAGCCGATAACCAACAGGCCGCAGCATGGCTGCGTGACTACATCGCAGATAACTCCACAGCACAAAGGGCAGGAGCCTCACAAAGGACATTCAATGCCCATCACTTCTGCACCTCATTGCCGCAGCAAAGACAGGCACTGTTTCTTGGCCACTATGTATATCCCTGGCCAGTGCACCCTCCACTCTTCATCCCTTCTATTTTCCTTTCCCGTCTTCCTCTTTTTGCCGCTTTATATCCAATCCATTATTGCATGTTTATCCTCCAAAAATGTAATCTAGCATTTAAGGGGAAAACAGCCAACACATTACAAATGGGCTTAGAAAACATAATATGGTATTTTTGATTGCAATAATTAGTCCAACAAAAGCTGTTAAAAACCATTTCCAGTGTATTTTGTCAGCAGTGGTAAAACACTGAAACACAATAACTGTCATAATCATAATGGTTTTCCTGTCAGGACAAGTCTTATCAGGCTGGTGACAACCCCAGAACTGCCATTGCCAGGTAAACACTGCTAACTACAAAGGTAAGGAGCAAGGAAAAGCTACCTGGCACTACACAATAAAGAGCTTCTGGGTCAGTCCAGAGAAAAACTGCCCAACAGACACACAGCATTTTGACATAATAAAAAGAGGAATAAAAGAATACTCCTGCCCATTCACAAGGGGCGCACAGGTACCAGGCAGCATCCTGTGAGACAATAATAATGGGCATGGATCCCATCACTGCCACAACACTCACTGGTTACCTCCACCCTGATAAGACTGAATAGGCTGAAGAACGCTTCTTAATCTCATACTGTAACGATGCTATATCACTCATCTGAATGCTTTTTGTGTGCTATGCAGAAATCAGATTATGAAAAATGTGTTTGTTTGCCACGTATTACAATGGAAAATAATCTTGAGATTTATGATAAATCTATATATATTGACCACGCACATATCCGAAAATAAATTCCCTATTTCAATGGCCTATAAGAAGCCTGCGCCTGGTGTATGTGCAAGGATTTTACTAATCTAATATCATATCTGGGAACCTTCCATCATCAAAAGACAATTCTGAGATTAAGTTTATCATTTGAATTTACTGCAACGCCATAGTAGAGTTCCTCTCTTCTCTACTGGCACAAATATTTGCCTTTAATTCCCTCCTGGAGATTGAAATAGCTTATAGTGGCATTACGTGTGCACAGTAAAGTGTGTGTTGTTAAGTGGGCATGTTAGAACACCATCACCACATATGCAACAATTTGAATTAATTTAAACTATTCACTTTGTAATAAAAAAAAAGAGAAATGGCTACATGTGTTATCGTGTGCACTTGTAGCTAAGTAATTTTCGTGTTTGCCACACAATGATATGAAATTCCGTGTCTTGACTTGACTGACGGATGGCTTTAATTAACAGATTTTCATAGCAAACTGCTCTCTTCTATTCTTTAGTGATTATTAGTTTATTTTTTATTTTAATAACACGTATAATTGCCCACTGAGAACGTGGAAAATTTAAAACAATTTGATCGCAAAACAGAAAATTGAATTGAATTGCGTATTTATCTGTATTATGTTCTTGCGTGCATTTTGAATGATGTTATTTGCTACCCCAGAGGGCATTAAAACTGTAGAATAATGTACTGTTACACTGTTACTAAAAGCCACATTCATTTTCATTTCATACCATCTTATGTGTGAAAAAGATGTCACTGGCTTTCACGGGTTAAGGATAAATCTCCATGCAGTGTCAAAATCAACAATCCAGCTTTTTGGCATGTAACATTCAATATGTGTTGCTTGCTGTAATTAATAATCGTGGCGAGAGCTTTTTTTTTAAAATCGAGTATAACAGTGACAGAACAGGTGTCAGCATCTTTTTTAATATCCAGTCAATGTTATTTTTCTAATGTTACATTATTCTTTGAAACAGCATAGATGCAGTACACTTAGCTGTCCTGAAATAACACAGATTATTTTGTGAAGATCATCAGCGCTTTTTCCTTTCTGCTTATTTTCTATCAACAAAGTTATTTAGTCAGTCTTGTCAAAGAGCTGCAGGGATATAGAAAGCAGAAAGCTGGAAGAAAAGAATAACAAAAATATGAAGGTGTACTCACTTTGGGAACTTAGCACTGTTAATCTTATTTATAAAAAAAGATTAAGTGTACGTGTCTGTGCACGTGCACGAGCGCCTGCACACATGAATAGACACACGTGCTATGAACGAAAGCATGAGTATGTGCATTTCTCATGTTCATATAGATGCAGTGACTATACTTTAAACCTAAATGAATAGAAGAATTTAAAGAAAAACCAGTCAGGTTCTGTATACAGTGTCTTCTTCACAGCTGATGTTTTAAATAAAATACAACAATGATCAAATCCTGACCACTGCATTGCAAAGCCTCTGAAAACTCAAGTAAATCTAATTATGATTAGTGACTTATTAAATGTGTGACGATCATTAATGCCATGCTAATATATGACTATTATTCAACCATTGAAAGCCGGGAATAATTTTTCTGATGGTGATGTGACACACAGACAAGGGGGAAATAAATCCTTCTGTCTTCCCGGGGAGTGTGTTTGGCAGTAAACCAATTCCAAGTCTGGCTTCTTGAATGCCCAGATAACGCAATCAGACAGTTGCAATATTGCTGTTTTACCACCTGAAGAATTTAAATTTCATTCAGCCCCCTCAGAATAGTAGACATGCCAATTTTTTCCCTAAGAATTGGCAGGGCAAACACAATGCACCCCAGTGAAATGCGGGAAAGAATGAGGGAAGGGATTACAAACTGAAAATAACTGTTTTCGGGGGCTTTCTTGTGTGCCTCCTCAGGTTCAATTTTATCATAATAACACACAAAGACAAAAGGTTTGATTTCATCTATCATAGCTGCAATATAGTCGACTGATGCCTTTTTATTAGAGATTTTATTATTAAATTGGGAATTAGTTCAGCGTAGTAACATTATAATGGGGTTATCATGATTTGAACCCCTAAATATTAAGGGGGTCACATTTGATTAAATTTGGATGTATGACAGTATGCTTCCTGGTTTGGTTTGTAGTGAGGTGATATTAAGACAATAACATATCCTGTTGCCATTTTGTGCTCAAGCTATTATTAGAATTTCAGATGGGCTAAATTTAACAGAACTTCTCACATAGTTTGGGAGACCCAGAAACACTCAAAGACTCCCGGGACTGCCAACAGCTAGCCTATAGTTAATGATTTGACAAGGTAGGATTAATGATGTAGTCTTGGACACGGGGGTTGGACAGAGTAGTTCACACTGAGGCTGTACACTTGCTCTGATGCGATTCCTCTAATAATCAATTGGTTACTTCCTTTCTTTCTCTAATTGAAGGAACTTGCGGAGCAAACCCTGAACAGAGTGATTACAAAAATGACTTCTGTCACAATATCCCAGAACATCGTTTTTTTCTTGTCTACCTTTTCTGGTAGTGTTATAAACAGCTCATCGCTTATACTGTGGGGCTTTTGAAAAAAGAGTCGTGATTTGCCTCGATTTCCCAATGTCAACTGGAAACACTTCACGGCGTCTTCGCTTTTACAGGACATGCACACTGTCACTTTCAGGCTCACAGACCCTATGTATTAATTAAAATTGCCAAAATCTGTTACTGTCCAGGCCACGGTGCAACGCACAGGCCCACAGACGAGAGTTATACTCTCAGATGCGACTAATTTAGAACATCCAGCACGCATTTTAAATATGAGGCGACTGCTGTTGACGCACCGTAAACATGAACTTCGCTATCTGTCAAAACATAAAATATTAAATAAATAAATCGTATTACCACGTCTGAACGCCTCACGCAGGCTCACTGAAGAAGCCAGGTTGCTGCGCATTACATGCTATTATTGTCGCACTCGTATCACATGTATTTAGAGCACGTGTAAAATAAAAACTGGACATCGATCCTACCTTGATTCCTCCAATCTCCTTCTCCTTGTTTTCTCAGTGTGTCTCATTCATTCTCGTGTCTCTCCTCACTTGCCTCCTTCTCCTTTTCTTCCCCTCTGGTTATCACTCGTTTTTTCTCCTCTCTGGTGCCGTCTTCGTGCGGATGCATAAGAATTAAAAATTAATAGCCTGCTATCTTAAAGACGGGAGACGGGGGGGGGGGAGGAAATCCACCCGACTAAAAAATATGATAAAGCCAGTGGAGGGAAAATCCTCACGGACAAAACAGATTCTCACGAAAATGCGCCCGTGTGGGCATCAAAATAAATAACGGCGACGACACCATCCTGGTAGAAAAATAAAATTAGAGCATGCGGAACACTTTAACGATGAAAGTGACAGAAATGTTAAACTATAGTTGATTATTAACAACATTTAAGTTGTAATTCTGTTGTCCGTCCGTTGCTGGCTTGGTGGTGAGCATTTGAGCAAATGTGCCACCGTCGCAAAACGTCTGCGTAATACAGATCAGACTCTTGAATGCCTGATGTGTTTCTGTTACACGCTTTCCCCCCCCGAACTGTCGACTCCTTGACTTCGTGCAGCTCTACAGTGTAAAAATCATCCGTTGGAATTAGGACAGTCTACACAGGTCACATGCGGTTATCTTGTGCGTCTTGACGCACAGAACGGATCACTCTAGTTTCCCTCTTTGTCGACAGGCAGCGCGCACTCTCATCAGGACCGTCCACACGGCATTTTCAACCTCTGCAGTTCTGCATCAGGCCAATTACAACCTAGCGCATTCGTCACTGGCTTTCACATACAGTTTGGTACCTTGAAGACAGTTTCATGACAGTTTTATAACCAAGTCTTTGTCGACCTAAGTTAGGGAAATGCAGTCTATACCACGTCTGCCCGCCCACTAGTGAAACTGCTTTCTTTGTATAACATTAGCACCTTTTCTTTTCTTTTTTCTTTTTTTCAGATGCCTAACCCACGTGGTTTCCCAAGGTGGATATCAGGAACCGCCAGAGGTCCTTTAAATGGTCATCTGTAATTGCCCTGCAAATTAGGTGTAGCTTAATTGCACACGGTGTAAGCAAATCGTCTTGAAGTACCTGTAAGAAAAAAAGACACTGACTATTTGATTTCTACATTAACTTTGCTCAGAGCCACCTCCCACCTTTCTCTGATATATATGTCAATATACAAATGGTTCTAAAAATGCTATCACTTTTTTTTAATGAAAACATGTTATAAAAAAGCTGGGGCAAGGTCATCAAAGACATGGTTATGTAATGACTAAAAAAAAAACTAGTGGAACATTGCGTGATTAATTAGTTTAATTAGCAATAGGTCACAAACATAACTGGGTATAAAAGGAACATATAAGAGAGGCTGAGTCTTTCACAGGCAAAGGTTATAGAGGTGCACCGCTCTATGAAAAAGCTAAATGGATAATAGATCAGTAATTTGAAAATAAGATTTTAAAAAAATGAAAATGACACGATCAACAGTAACATAAATCTCTGTACCGGAGGGCATTCACAGTGGGTCTGCATTCACAACACAGCTTATTCTAAAGCAGAGCTCACTCTATGGGCTCAGTAACACTTCCTCAAACCTCTGGCAGTGAACGGAGTGTAACTACATCCACAAATACAAGCAAGATCCAGAATCGCTGCTGCCTTCTCGGCGCCAGAGCTCATTAAAGACTGAGGAAAAGCAGAAAACTGCTGTGGAATGATCAAAATTGGAAATTGGCTTTGGAAATTATGAATGCTGCATTCGCCTGGTTAAAGAGGAGCGACGCCATCCACCTTAGAATACAGAATTAGAATACAGTTTAGCAGTCAGTATTGTGATGGCATGGGTGTGCACAGGGCACGGGGAACTTGCAAATCTGTAATGGCCCCATGACTGCTGATTCATATACACTGATTTTGGAAGAACATGCAACTACTCAAGTTACTTCCTTATTTCATACAAGTCAATGCCAAGCCACATCATGCCGGTAGCTTTCTACCCAATGACCCATTCATTCGATTATAACACCTGGCACATTATGACACAAAAAATATGACAAAGAAGACTGTTAAACTGTTGCAGCAGCTGACATTTTGCTTGTAAAACTACAAGTAACATAACTACTGCAATTTGCTTCCTCAGTACAAACACTTACAGAGTTTTCTTAAAAGAAGATGATGATCATCACAATGGTAAATACATCTCTTTCCCAACTTTTGGAGAAAAGAACTGGGGCAGATGTTGCTGGCATCAGACACAAAATGAGTCTAGTTTTTTTTTTTCCCAAACCAACAAAAATCCTCAGTTTCAATTTGTGCAATTTTTCACATTTAATTTGATATGTTGCCTTTGTATTCTATATGGAAATAATGTGCAAATCGCTGTAAACTGATTTGTGCATGATTTTAATTTTCGACTGCGTGCATCTGTATCTGCTCTAATCCAACTACTTAGCCTGCTACTGAAATGCTTTCACTGCATTAATTTTAAAGAGGTGTTTCACTTAGAAATCTCCCAAGTTTTTTAGAAAGCAGAGACGTGATGAAAGACAAAGTTCTATCCACGTGTCAGCATGAAGTCAAGGTGACTGAACCTTGCTGCTGGAGAGCTGAAATGTCTAATGTCAAGATGGAGCTGAAGCTTCAGTGCAGGACATCATGTTGAGGGTGTGTTAAAGATTTATTTTAAAAGTCCAACAATTTTATACTGTATGGACAGTAAATCAATAAAACAGCCATGACAACAGCCATTTGTGTGGGAGTCATTTAAATCAACCATACAGCAAGTTTTCTGATGCTGATGTAAGACTTGTAGAGTTTTCACTTATGTGTGCCATGAATTAAAATGTATCAAGGCTTTTTATTTTTTCCATTAGTTTCAAAGCACTTAAAACAAGTTTCTAAATAATGCCAAAGTACCAGCATTCAAAAGAAACTACATCTTTAAGATTGCAGTCTGCTGCCCAGGAATAGATGGATTTTTCAAAAGATTACTTTTCTGGTTCTTCTGGTGTCAGACAGTTTGTTGAAAAAAGAAAGTGTGTTATACGGCACCGAGTGAGTACATTGGCAGGTGTTCTCCAGGACGTTCACAGGTGGGTGAGGGTTTAAGGGGGTGAAAGTGTATGGGAGGAAGGAAGAAAAAAATCAGCAACTAAGTGGCGGCATTGAAGCATCTTGGTAGTTCTCCTAAAAGCCACTCTTGGTTGAAGCAGCTGCTCACTTTTTCTGGTAAGTATATTCTTTTAAGCCTGTTTCTCTTGGGCCAAAATTAGCATCCCATTTGAGGTCACCGAGAATTACAGCTGCACCTCGATAAGCAAACTAGCAAGCTAGGGCTAGGACTGGGTAGTGAGAGCTATCCTCCAAATAAATATGGAACTCACCAGTTAAAAAAATAACACTGGCTTCAAAGCAGTAGTCCACAAAGCAGTCGTGGACTACAAATGATCGATTAAAACATAAATTACATTATAGCATTACTTTACTGTTACCCATGGAGACAGTCGCAGACATTATTATAATAAGAATCTGAGACAGACATGCAATATATTTACAGTTCCTCATCTGTCGTCCAACTGTACTGGCATTCAGTGAAGTAGCTTAACACTTATGTCCTTAAATAAACTGCAACATTTAATCTGCTATTATCATTCAAATGCACCAGTTCAAAAAAAGTTACGTATCCTCACTAAAAGCACTTTTATTATGTGCATATTGGCGTGTGTGGTCAGTGGAAATTGTTTTGCTACATCTGCTTTAAATAGATTTAAATTTGAACCAATTACTAAAAATATTTGAAAACTACAATCACAATGCAGTTTTGTTTGATTTTTTTTAGACTGAACTTGCCATGAGTAATAACTCTGGATTAATCCCAAGAACTCTTTGTCTCCAGGTGAACATGGGCTAAGTGCTCCAGTGCCAGATGAAATTATTTAACTTCCATATCACATGCAATAATTGCACCAGTTCGGAGTACATGTTGCAATTTTTCTTTTCACTCTGAAAATCCTTTTGGCAGTTTCTATTGTGGTAGCTAATGTTGGACTCTACTGAATAGGCGCTACACGCCGTTGCCACTTAGCTTTCTGTTACACAGTACCTACTCTGTTATACCGCTCTCAAATCTAGGCAATTGACCTTCACGGGCCGTCTGACTCATTGTGTCAATAAACACAGCGCCTAATGTAGTTTGTGCTCTATGGCGGTCTCGTGTTTTATCAGTATTTTTTCAGAAACAGATGTTATTCATGCAAAGTCACAGTACACTGTATAATTAGGCAGAAGGCAAACCGTGCCACCTGGTCCACTCTGGACCGCTAAAAAAAAAAACAAATGTCGACAAAGTTGAAGCATCAAGTCTTTCCTTTTGTGCAAAATCTGAACAATTGTTCACTGCACACTGGTCTCTTAGCAACAACAATAGTAACTCTGATTAAGTGCTGATTGGCCTCGTAAGCGCTGCTTGATCACGTTGCTCATAAATAATATGATCTCTGAAAGTCAAATGATATAAAAGATACATAAACATAAAGAATGATAAAGATTTATACAAGCGCTTGATTGAGAAACTGAATGGTGTGCATTAGATAGTTATGATGGGATGTTGTTTGTTCTTAAAATACATTACAAATACAATGAATAGTTTATAACAAAACTAATATATGTGCATTCAAAACACAACACACAGTTACATTATACTGTAGTCCATTATAGTGCATTATAGTGCAAAGTTCATGGTGCTCAAATATATGATCTGCCGTTTGTCTCTCCACGCATGGTTGTGTTGTTTTAAGAGGCTCTCAAACAAATAGATGCAACTCAGAAACACACAGGAAGCTGAGTGCAAATCAAAAGCCCAGCTTTATTCAGAAATGCACTCTATAGACAGCACATGGTAATTACTCTTCTGCTTTCACCTAAATAAATTGATCCAGATAAGTGTTGATAAAGGCAGTGGTTAAAACACAGAGCTCGTGAAAAAAAATGAAAGAAAAGCCAAGATAAGAGCGAGTCCCCGTGTAGCGCTGTAGCGGTTTCTGTGCTGGTGTGTGAGGATGTTCTAGCACTGAATAATTTCATTGAGGCTCAACCGTGACTGAAAATCTCAGTCACTGTTAATAATCATTCTTTTTCTTCGTTTGTGTTCCATGTTGCATTTAGTTTCTCAATACAGCGATGTCTTGCTCGATAAGACAGACTTTATCAACAAAGCATCAGTGGTCTTGTTTGCCTCAATGTTTCCTTGTGTTCTCCTGAAAAGGCAGAGAAAATGGACTCATACAGCTGGCATACTTTAATTTGTTCTAGCTCATGTTTGATTAATGCCAATTCTTCCTAGTCGGAGCTCGTGTTTGTGCGGCACCATATTTACATAACACCTTACCCTATTTGCAAATAGCTCCTATTTTCACAGTTATACAGCTTTGTGTTTTGCACTGATTGACAAATTATCTCCTGTACCACAAACCACAAAACCAAAATTTATTTTTCCAATACTTGTTATCAAAGCACATCACATTTCACAATGTGCTGTATAAAATAATAAGCCGAATAATGGTTGCGTGTGTTTTTGTACAGATAAGGTTGCTACTTAGTAATATATTAAAACATGATATGCATTACTTCAGAATTAATCCGTTTCATACAAATCACTGCTGTTCACTTTGTGTATGAATGAAAATTAATCAAGATATTACCTGCATTTCTTTTCAGCGTGTTGCCATATTGTTGGCAAGTAGAAACATACTACTACAGAGAGCCACCATTATTGGAGGAAGTCTTTATAGCCTTTCATGCATGCCCTGTTTAGTGTAGTGGAGTAGAAGGCCTGTGGGCGTACAAATGAACACAATAGCAGGAAAGAAAACTGTATGGTATTTCCAGTACTGAAAGGGGAGGAAACCAATGAAAAGGGTTTAAGAGTCTAACAAAGCAGACATCGGTATTTGGAGCCAGCAAAGCGTTGGTGTAACACCTCTGCTTTTATATAGCAACCTGTGACCACCAGAGCGCTCTTCCTATCACTCTCTTTCCATTGGGATGATCATTGTAAAAGCAGTATTTCAACATTTTCAGAGACTGCATCCATAAAGATACCTCCACCTCTCCCTCTCTCTCGTTTCCCTTTTTCTCACTCACACTCTCAATCTTGCTCTTTTGCTAATTTTCACTCACTGTGGCTCTGTGTCTCGGTTTCCCTTTTGCAATATGACATCGTCCATTATCTGCTCTTAGTACTAATTGGTGTATTAACGCCATGCTGTGGGTGACACAGTGAGAGAGAGGAAGAGAGAGCGAGCTTGAGCGAGAGAAAGAGAGAGAAAGAGGAAGAGAGAGACGCAGGATGAATATGGATGAGGCAGACGCAGGGAGGGAACGAGGCTCTGGGGGAGGCGAGTACAGAATGAGAGAGAATGGAAGGCCAAGGTAAATCTTTTCAGCTGCACAAGTGGTTAAGAGCAGCATGGCAAAATGACGAGTGAAGGGGAAAAAAAAGAAACCATCCTGTAATGGCTTGGTTTTTTTTTTCAGTTGGCCTTCTCTGTATCCCTTTCTATCCTGCTTTCACCGTCACCACTTTCAACCCAATTATCCACTCTCCCTGGCGCCACTGGCAGCATATGGAAATGTAAATTACAGGCAAGATGGGTTTTTTTTTTTTTTTTTTTTTTTAAAAAGTTGGGGAA
>VOQK01011087.1:10145-20341 GCA_015052645.1 Benitochromis conjunctus | reverse complement strand
ACAGGATAAACAACACCAACTTAAGTTATTACATATACTTATATTATGCTCATGTTTGCATGTTAGTATACACACAAACAAAAACAAGTATACAAAAACAGTCCTTATTCCCTCCTCGTGGCATCATAAATATATGCCCTGGATCAGCGGTGATTTAAAGCCAGACACAGGAGAGTATAGTAAATTATGCGTGTATGAGGCTTCATTTCCTGCTCTTCTTAAGCACTTGCTTAATTGCCATTCTCACCTGAGCAATTGTATAATTTCCTTTATTTTTCTCCTCCTCTGCCCAGAATATGAGTCTATAATGAGCTGTGGGTGTCCCCCAAAGCTAAGCCTGGCGCCTTGAAATAGGTTTCACTAATTTACCAATTAGTCATAAGATACAATTAGTGTGCAAGTTCCCTAAGTCCATGAGTGCCCCCACCAACGGCCTCCCTACTTTGATTGTTCAATCTCTGCAGTGATCATCACTCCATTACTTGGCTCATGCTCTGGCCCTGCTCTGTTCAGCATCGCTACAAAACCGAGGTCCCACCTGCACTTTGGATATTACTCTAACCCTATGTGCCTCTGAGGGAATCGGTGTGGGAGTGGGAGTGTGTGAATGTGTCTACGTCCGCAGCTCTGGGTTTCTGTTTAAGTGCAGCTGGGACCGGTTTCACTGACCAAGAGGATGAGAGCTGAGGAGGGGAGGGGTGGGCGTCTGGAGACTAGAAAACTTATGAGAACTGAGATAAGTTACCAAGTAGCAAAGTGAAAGTTTGCTGGAGGTGCAAATCTAATTTATGGTTGGAGAATACCGTGTTGTGTTTCTCGCCTTAGTTCGCTCAGCCATTAAAACTAAACCCGAGGACAAATAAGAAATAAAAAAACAAACCAAAAAAAAAAAACCCCCAACACAACTAATATCAACGCTGCTACGCTCGCTGTTGGTTGTTATTATGCTGTGCGTGAGGCTCTGGGTGTACAGTGATCAATATGTGAGAGGTCATTTGTCAGTGCCTTTTCCAGGGTGAAGGTAGTTCATTTTTCTTGATGGCAATACAGTCATCTTATATTGGATTTCTAATCATTTCTAATAATTGCAGTAAATTCCCTTCTGTTTGCATCTTATCTACGAGTAGGTGGGGTCAAGATAAAATAAAATTACAAACTTATTGCTCGGGGAAAATACGACCAAATTACACAAACAGTAATGCAACAACTAATAAATGCTGATTTTGTTTTTTATCATGTTATTATTCTATTAATGCAAATGGTCTCAAGGATAAAAATAATTAGCACGTTAAGATTTGTACCCAAGAGACAACTTATCAAAGTTAACATGTTTTGCCTCTTGATGTGTATGTTGCATCTTAATTTAATGCAGTCTTTAGGTTCATGTGTAAGAAACACATTTTAACAACAACATTTTATTATTCCATATTTCAAAAGCAAAAATGTCCAAAAATGTGCTAAAGAACAATCAATTGAATAAAACAGTGAGCCAGGTTTTAGCTTCAGCACCCTCTCGGTTAGCAGAGACTGAGGCAGGAGTTTCTGTGTTGATTGCTATTGGCATAAAGGGACACTTACAGTGCGATCACACCAAACATGTTTGGAGCGCTTTATTGGAACTGTGGAACAGTTACTGTGAGCAAAAACAGTGCCATTTGATCAGCAGATAACTGCGCTGAGACTGAGGGAGGGCTAACTATGGGATGGAAAGAGACAATTTTTTTATGATCTCTGTGCAATAAACCCTCACAGTTTACTCGCAGTGACTCTTCATGTCAGCAGACATGTGTAAGCTGCGGCACAGGCGACGAGCCCTGCATTTATTGCTGCAGCTGACTTCAGTCCTGTTTGATTTGGAGGTACCTATGATAACAGCAAACCTTCTCTGAGAACAGAAGAGCTGTTGTATTTGTTTCCAGCACAGCCAAACAAAACTGACCTTGATTTAATAAAGAAATCATTCAATAATAACTGGAACCTTGGCGTGGTTTTACGCCGCGCATTGCTTGAGTCGCTTTTTTCACACAACAGAAGTGGAAAATAAACACTTGGTTAACTTTTCTGAGAAGTTTAAAGAGCAGTTTGTCACCTGCAGCTTTTAATCAGCTGCTATTTTCCGTTCCTTTAATTACAAAAACCAAAAATAATCCAGAGATTGATTAAATGTTGAAAATGGCATACAGTACGTTGTCCTAGGATCCATCTTTAAAAAGGAACACGAAATGCCTTTTTCCTGTAATTGCTTGAACACATCAACCATCGCATGTTTTGCCAGTTTAATGCTTCTTTGCACTCGTATTAGAAAAAGTTTGGCTTGCATTATCTGTAACTGAACGCAGCTCGGAAACAGAGAGCGAACAGTAAACTGTGAAGCTGAATTCAATTAGATAAAAATAACAGTAACCCTGGATTGTTAACCTTGTGAATGTTTTTTTCATTCCAGTGCAATGGTGGACTCCAATCATAATTAATATACTGTACAGGCCATTAGTGAATGTAAGCACAGTGAAAGACTCGTTAAAAAAATAGTAACATAAAGTTATTAGAAGTTGTTCATTTAAATCAAAATTGTAAATGCGCTTATGAAGACCGTGAAGAGGATGCAGTCCAGGCAACATACGGGGTAAATGAACAAATCATGTAAATTTGTTCATTTACATGAAAAATATAGGTTGGTTTAGAGCTATCTTCGGACTACACTCAAAAGTAATAATATGCATATATTTGACAAAAAAATAAAAAAGTTCAATATTTTTTATGGTACTCTAAGTTATGTTAAGGAAAATGGCATCTCATTTTTCCCACTAACACCCTCCAACACCTGTTCTGAAAGCATGCAACTTAAGAAAAGTAGAAAAGTAGGTGGATTTTTTTTTAGTGCTGGAGATGCACACAATGCATTCATTTATATTATCAATACCACTGTCTAGCAGGATTGTTCTTAACGTCTCTAGGGGACTAGGGGAAAGAACTTGAATTTTTTTTACGTTATCATGAGTGACCTGGAATGAATTCTTAGTGCCTCTGGCCTCCTGAAGTCTGAAAATGTTCCTGTATCAGTAGAAACCTTAAATCCCTAAGTAATAGGTTATAATTAAAGCATATAATTTAGTCAATTAAGCTGCAAAGCAGTTTAAATTAAAAAAGTTACATCCCATCGGTGTATATCAAATATGTATATCCATTTATTGACTTGTCATTTTCCTCTGTGTCTTTCACAAACCTTTATATCAGCTACTCCCTCTCTGTCTCTCTCTCTCTCTCTCTCTCTTTCATTGTACCTTCCTCTCTCACTCACTTCCTCTCAGAGGTTCATTCCCCTCATGCTAATGGACAAACTCCCTCCCCCCCATGTCTATCTAATCAAAAATCAATTAAAAACACCTCGCCGCCGAGTCTCCAGAGCCGAGGCTAGGGTGAGGGTGGAATAGAAACGCTTCCCGCACCTCTTTCTCTCCCTTTCACAATCACTCGTCTCTCCCCCTCTCTCTTACTCACTGCCTCTCACTCGCTCTTCCACCTATGGTCTCGCTCACTCTACCCTAAGCTCCGCCCTCCTGTCTACTGGAAGTTGGCAACATGATTTACGAGAACGGAGAACTTAATTTATATATTTTTTTCCTCTTGCATCCTCTCATTTATTTATTAGATTTTTCTCCCAGCCGCCTCTTCCTGTCTCTGGTGTGGAGGGGAGGAGGAGGATAGAGGGAGAGAGAGGATAGGATTAGATGGAGAGTGGTCTCGGGGCAGACCAGTAGACTGGCAGGCCTGCAGACATGGAACAGATCTGTCCCACACTTAATGGCATTAGTGCCGTCCCTGAAAGGGGGAGGGGAAGCCAGCAGGGAGACAGGCTAACATATTAAAACTGCTTCTATACCAGACGCTTGTCTACTCCACTCAAACTCCAACTTCAACTCCAACTCTCTTTCTTTCTGGGTGTGTTTGTGTGTTGCGCAATTGAGTGTGTGTCGGCTCTTAGCTGAGATGTGATATTCTGTGTTTAAACAAATTTAAACAGCAGACCACATCAGAGTTATTTCTTTCTAAATATGCTCACACCACACTCCCTGCAGAGGTAGCACTGAGCCAGTGCCCATCGCGCACACATGTGGATTCAGGCAGAAAACTTGCTTTCCCATTGTGTCAGGTGCAAATAGGCTTCAGCTCAATAGCTAACATAGCCCACGGTGAAAGTGACATCTCTGTCGACTCTGTCTGTGTGGATAAAACTACAATCACTCCTTCCTCTGCACTCTCTTCTTAACTCATTTACACTTACCCTCTTCCCACCAGGATTTTACACATCTTACCAATCTGTGTGACTTTGGTGTGATCAGTGTTGGATTGCTGACTGTCAGCACACCTTCCAAAACTAAATCCAAGCCTCGCGGCACCCTCGGAGCCTCAAATTACCCTCTCTAACCTTCCTGGGCAGCACACTCATATGACACACCACTACAGTTCCAGGAGCATTCGGAAAATGCAAGAAAAGGGGAGTGAAAAGGAAGAAGAAGACAGTATAAGGTGGAAGACTCGAGTCAGCAACAAAAGACCAGAAACAGAAAAGAGTCAGTGCAGACAAAGAGAGGAGCGCTCTCCTTAAAAATGCACATATCAAGTGAATGAGACCATGAAGTGGCTGGGGGAGAGAAAGTTGCCAAGGAATGTGAGAGGACAATGACAGACAGGTGGAGCCAACATGGTGTGTCTTTTGATGGATGGAGCAGAGAGTTAGTAAATATACATGGACCCCGCCCTCCAGCTCTTTCAGCTGTCTCAGCACAGCCTGGCGTGGATGGATGGCAGGATTTTTTTTCTCCCCTTTAAGAAAAGGTTAAGTCACAACAATATTGTTGTGGATCATAGAAATATTAGCAATACTTCCCTCTCTGTCAAGCGAGTTTGATTTATCCATCTTCCTCTGAGCGTGCTGCGGAAGAAAAGGAGGAGGGAAAGCAGGGACAGGAGGAGATCGGTAGACACTAACAGCCTGGGGAGTGTTTTCTCTTTATCTGTGTGTCACAAAGGCCACCCCTAGGTACTGCAAATGTGTCTGGGAACAGCTTTAGAGAGAGGTATTGATCCTACTGAGTACTCCTACTGTATATAGCCGAGCTCTGCCCACATCCTTGCACCCTGAGGAAAGCTATACAGGAACGGGCCGTGCAAAAGGTCACCCTCTGATGGAGATAGGAGCTGCAAGTGTCCATGCATGCCAATATGTTAACTAGCTTGGAGCACTATTATTAAGTTGAACTACATGCACGCGTGCATAGTTATGTATAGTGATTAATTCTGTTGCCCCAGAAAATTGGGCAAGGAAAACAAAGAAGGCCCATCAATATTTTATTAATATATTAATAATTGTTTACAGAATATTTATGATAATGTTGATAAAGCAGTCACCCAGAAACGATCAAGATAAGTTATTGCTTATTTTTAAGCTACAAATTATACATTACAAAGCTTTTCTGTCACCCACCCATTACTGCAGCTCGTCACGCTTTTAATTTTTTCTGCTAGTTGCTCGGTTCAAGGTAACACATCAATTCTGCTAACTACATTTGAATTTTCTGTCCCTCGGTGTCTCTGAATTATCCTGTGGAAAAAGCAAATTATTAGCAAATCCCATTTTGACATTGTGAACAAAGTTACGACAAGGTTGAATTCATATCGCTACACAATACCTACAATTGCAATGTACTGTGCCTCACACAGTTAGGCACATGTTTACAACACTGCATGAAAATTTTAAGTAAACATGCTTAGATGCTTAGTAAATACATTTCACTTCACCCACATGAGAGTCGAGAGTACGTTTTTCATCGCTCCGTTAAAATACTCACTTAAGACTTTATTGTGAAAATTGTAAGTAATCTTATTTATCCGTCCGTTGCTTAGCAATTTCTTTAAACACTGGATGCTGAAATGGTTTATTGGATGCAGTGTTATGAGCAGCTGTATGTGTTTAGCCTGCAGTTAATTCTGGATGGGAGTGAATGTCCATTAAATGTAATCTTGTTTTTCAGTCCAGCGCTCAAACCACAACTTCAGAGAATTGGCCACCGATGAAGACATCATCCATCATCCTACTGACACTCTGCCAGAACACTTGGAGATAAATATGGAGGCTTTTCAAGTTGTACCTGTCTTTTAGAAACCACATAAACCAACATAGAGCATGCTAGAATCATAATTCAAATTTATTTCTGCAAATCTAAAGTGTAAAATATGCCTATTCATCAGGCACTTCTCACTTTGTCAGCAGCACCTTTTATCCAGCGTCATTATTTCACATCTTGATGCCCGGTGTTTATGTTTGTGTGTGTCTCTGTGCGTGCATATGCGCAAGCTTTTCAACCCCATCTAACCTCCTGAAAATGTATGAAGAAAACCAAAATGATCCACTCACAAATTCGAGTTCTTGGTTTAATGAAATAGTGCTTTTGCAGCTGATCTGAGGAGTCCAGTAGAACACTTATCTCAGCATCAACAGTGCTGCAGAAAAAAAAGCTGCCATAATCGGATTGCTGGAGCTCTAAAAGGTTTTCTGTACATGGGTTCCTTGCTACGCCACTGGGCTCCAGGGCCAGACTGGGCACTGAAGCCTGACTGCCAAGCGGACTGTCGCTGTACGGGCTGATAAAGTCCAGAGAATCATCAGTTTTTTTTGTTTGCCACCACAAGTCTACAAGTAAGATGATACTAATTACAGGCTTTCAATATGTGATTGAATCAGCAAGCAACACAGATGCAGAAGTTCACAGATACACAACACCCACACCTCTTCCACGCTAGAATGATACACTATGTAGATATTATGGTATCTGTACATGCTCTCTCACTCTTTCTCTGTGTCTTGCTCTCTCTCTCTCTCTCACACACACACACAAACACACACACACAAATTTTAGACTCTGATTTGCTTTTGTTCTTTTTTTCTCACTGTACACCTACACATCAGTCCATGGACTCACACAGAGGAATTCATCTATCAGTGGTTCACTGTGCCCTGAAGCAAGTGAGAGCTGCAGCAGACATTGATCAAACTGACTTCTAACATGAAGAAGTTCAAAATCGCACTTTTCAAATCCCTTTACTGCCAGCAACCTTCCACTACTGAAATAAAAGAAGGCACACACACACACACACACACGCACACACATTATTACACCCTGTTGTGTGGCAAACGTGAGCACAAAAACACAAAGATGCCCATTCACAGGCAGTGTTACAAAATGCAACATAACCCTGGCATTTTTAGATCATGCTCATGCATAAATGGCAGCAACGCCATTCACACTCCTCAAGTGAATGACTGGAAAAATAATTCAGTAATAACAAAACATTTAAAAAGTGAACATGAAAACAATGACTGAATGGTCTGTTACACACATATTATACGTCTGCATCAGATCAACGTCGTAACTTGCGCCATAACCCCACAATCTTCCCGAGAAATGTAACTACGCATCGGGTCGACAAATACCACAACGACCTAAACGGCAAGGAAGGTTGCGTTGCAGGGATAAAAGGAGTTTCCGGTTACTACGTAACTTAGGACATAAATCTATGTCCCGCAGAAGTTTAAATCAAGCTTTAAGCAGCCAGGTGGGATTTGAGCTTTATCGTCTTCATGAATTAGTCTTTTAAATGAGAACATTGCACCAACACATTACGCACTCAGTATCCTTTCTCATTCCCTCAGTTTAGTAATTTGCACCCTCAAACTGCTTAATTTATTTAATTGAATTAATAATTTGCGCCCTCAAACATTTACATCACACAATCAAATTCTTTCCAATTATAACTGTTATCACCTCCATTTCATTCATTTCATTTGTCCTAGCCTTTGAAGAGTTCTTGCAATAGAAGCTGCAATTTAAAATATTTTTATCAGGTTCGGGTTCGCTCTGTGTTACTTAAACATATTTCAGAGGATAGCGGATGAACTCTGCTGAAAAAGAATTAGTCCTAAAATGAAGTGAAGGGTAAGTAGTTTCAAATTCAACCATCTCGATTTACGACTGAGGCTCAAAATTCCTCCCTTTGGTTCAGATATGCTTTCTAAATTACTCAAAAATAACAGACACCCATCTTCCTCCTCCGAACGAAGCCTGTTTGGCGACCACAAAAGTCAAGGAAATGTACCATCTTTTTGCACAGCAGCTCCAGAGTTATTAGCCTTTGTTCCAACTGTTTTGCATATTCAGCCTCCCTTCCAGCCCACATAGATGTTAATTCACTCCCACACAAACAGATCGGTGTGAACAGGGCAAACATATTTTCCATCTCTCTCTCTCTCTCACTCACTCTCACACTCTCTCAACTGTCTTTCACTGCTTTTAAAGAACTCACATCTAACACATTTCACACAACTGAGAACGCACATGTCCATACACACACGTATGCGCGCACACACATACGCAAAGGTGCACAAAAGCCGTTTTTGTGAGTCTCTAGCAACCACCACTCAGTGTGCTGGATCAGCTGAAATAGGATCTATCCCTCAGATCCCGCTGTACCTCTCACACATACTGATGTAGTCTGATCTTCTGTCAGAGAGATGGCCTGCAGGGAGCGAGTCGGGGGCTTATAGCACGGCCTCCTGAGACCATCTCAGCCAGATGCTCAAGGAGTTGGAAAGCAAGAAAACAATAGCCACTACAGACAGCCAGAGATATTAAAGGGCCAGGGCTGCTATTCTATGAGCCTGAGCTGCTTTACCCTGCTTTACAAGACATCACCACACAGCTCACGTCTGGCAAGTCACCAGAGTTTTGACGTGAGACAAATGTAGTATATAGTGATATGCCTCAGGACAAGTGCACACAGTCGCTAACACACTTGTGCACATTTGTACAAAGGGATGCACGTGGACATAGTTCCCTATGGCAAAAGTGTCACAACAGTGGTCAAGAAAACAGACTGTGTCAAAGCAAATCTATTAAACAATAAGCTTCATGGCAGTGCATGACTGAATTCAAATAGCCACAGCTCTGACTTTCCAGCGTGTATTCTTTTACAGCCAGGGTTTTAATTTGAATTTGTTTAGGAAACATTTACACAAGTTACAACCAATTTAGTAATCTATGTGATGTATGTGTCTGCTTGTTATGCAGCTTGAAAATGAAGGTGTTGCAGCTGTAATCACAAAAAGTGTGACTCGCAAAAATGCTATAATCAGCAATGAGCATGTTATATCCTGTGAAATTAATACATCGAAGAAAATAATACGTGGGAAGAGTAAGTTGGAGTTATTATAGGTTAACGTTAATCATCCTTGAATACCAATTTATCAACTTCTCTTACCATGTTTCATGAAAAAGGATTTTTCTCGCGTGCATGCATATTTATGACATGCACAGAAGGGCATGTCATAAATATAGAATGACTCGCCTTGTTGTGACAATGTTGCATTAATTTCTTCTTTGAATACCGTTTTTCTCCCGAGAGAGCAGTGTTCCACTGCTGAGGCACGTTCCACTCTTTTTTCTCACTTCTTTACTACTCTCTTTACATGAGAATGTGTAAATATGGAATTATTGAGAAATTGATTGTTGCTCTCTTCTGTCCAGTGTGGCCTTCCTCCCATTAATCTCTAATGCCTGCAGAGGAAGCTAAAAATCCATCTGGGGCCATCGCTGCAGACAATTGTCTGAAAGACCCATTCCATCCAAATTGAATTAGAATCAATGTGGAGCATACACAAGCAAGAGCATCATTAGATGAAGAGATGTAAGCAAAGAGAGGGACAGTGAAATAGAAGGAGCCAAAACTAAGCGCATCACTCTTCTCCTTTCCAACAATCTTATCAAATCTTCCAATGAGAGCAATAAATATTGCTTGTTTTATTTTAATTCTTGAAGTGTTCATCATTACATCTGTATGTTGTTTGTGTATTTTTTTACAAAACATGTTAACACACAGAAAAAAATCTCCCAAGTTTTCCAAGTGACTGTTGAGCCCAGTCTTTAGCCTTTAAATGATGTAAAGATCACTTACTTTTAGCAGAAAAAATGAAGATGCAGAGTGAGAAGAGGAAGAGGAGGAAAAGGAAGAGGATGACGCGACGGTGAGCCACATGCAGACACAGCTGGTGTGACCGCGCTGCCTGAGTGAAAGCAAGATGGGTGACTGAGACTGAGAAAAAGATGAAAGGATGCGGCAGGGTACAGTAGAAGAAGAAGAAG
>VOQK01011079.1:13449-25200 GCA_015052645.1 Benitochromis conjunctus | reverse complement strand
AAAAAACCCACACAAAAAACAAAAAAAAATTAAATAAAAAAAAAAAACAGGAAAAAAAAAAAAAAAAAAAAAAAAAAAAAAGACGACCGGATATGCTACATGTGAGAATCGGTCTTACTTGGGTGAGCATCTTCATGGACCCGTGGCGACAGTGTATACCGACCTTCCTCCTAAATCCATCCTCTCCGGTACCCGGTGACATTGAGCTCGCCGGCTCTGCTGCAGCTTTCTCCCTGTTGTGAAGGAAATCCGCTGAACGAGCGGGTGAACCGACGAATCAACGGCGTCTCTAGCAGCCCACCGTCTATCTCGTAACCAATAAGAGCCGAGAATTAGGGCCACTTCAGCTCAGTACCTCAGGAGCTGTCCCGGGCATGCGGCGAGACACAACAGGTAACCAAACCTGCGCGTCACGCCCCGTGCTCGCTGGACAGGTTATTAGCGCAGCAGGGGTTCAAGGCAAGGTCAGGAGACCTGCGTGGGCTGTCCAGATTAATGAACACGCAAACAGACATTTAAAAAGACAGATTTAAATGAAATTAAAAATAGAGAATTCTGTAGTTTGTGCAGGAGGCAATGAAAACGTTAGTAATTGTAATATTATCAGTGGACAAGAGAATTTCATATACCAAGACATACTAATTGTCGTTCATTTCAAAAACAATGATTAATTAAAATAATCATTTCACATTTTGGAGTTTCACTTCAGAATGCCAAAAACTACAATGAAACTACAGTAACTTTTTTTGCTTAATACAGATACTTACCAACATCTTTATTGTGCTCTATGTGGATAACCTGTTCAAAAGGTATACGCTGATAACAAACAAACAAAACAATATATGGTACAGGTATGTATCAATGATTAAAAAAAATATATAAATCGCTAAACTTTCTAGCACAGTTAATCATATCCAGCAGATATGCAACTGCATTATATTATGCTTTTTATTTACTTATTGGGTTTATCTTGGTGGATAAACCTGATTGGCTAAAGGAGTAGCTGTGTTTACCTGCTAATGGGTATATAAGGCAATAGGCATGTATGCACCATACACTTAGTGTGGATTATTTACCTCATTGAAATTGCACTAATTAAAAGAGGGAAAAAAATAAAGTTATAAATGCATTTCTAATTTTTTTTCAAACCAATGTTAATTTTTAAATCTTCAAAGATCTAAGTATAAAGATGCAGAACTAGCCCACTCTTGAAACCAGTTTTATTTCATAGCTGATTTTCTGCCTACAAACCACCAAAAATTAATAAAATAAACATCATCATTAACAATGAGAGGAATTTGCAGCATATCAGCTGCAGCAACATCTGTGTTAATTTATCATGGAAAGTGACCCAAGTTCAAAAAACAAAATAGACATTTGAAGAAAAAGACATAAAAATGAATTGATGAAGGACTGCCGACATCGAGAATATGGCATACGATGGCAAACAACACCTACAGCAAGACAATGATAACTCTGTCCATAGCAGTGAAGGCAATGGGAACTGACATTCAACGTAACAGACATCAGGACGTACTGAGGTGACATGCGGTTTCTCACATGCAGAGATGTGTACCAAAAATAAAATGTCCATTGCAGGAGAATAAAGCTGTTAGGGACTAAGAGTGTCCAGCAGTTCGTTAAAGACTCTTTTTCACATTCTCATACAACCACTGCATGTTCTGCTTCCTCAACATTCACCATCTCTCCCTCCATCTGTACTTCCACCTGAGAGTTCACCACCTGCTGCCCATCAACTTCAGTTGTGGTCACGTGTACAACCTGGATCTGCACTCCAGCCTGTTTTAATCTTTCCATGTCCTCCTCACACATCTCCGCCACCCCTCCATCCTCCATTACAACCGTGGCAGTCTCTTCCATCTCCATCACATCTACAGGCTCCACTGTGACGTGTTCAACCTGAATGCCGTCTTCCAACAGGACAGTTTCAGCTCCCTCTATGCTCTGCGCTGCTATGGTGAGAGCAGCGGTTGCTGCAGAGTCAGTAATGACCAGTTCGTCATTTAACTTATCCTCGATGGAATGGACATCTTTGAGGTGTGCCTTCAGCTCTTTCGGCTGAGTGAACCACATGTCACATACGGTGCAGTGGTTGGGCTTGACTCCGGTGTGGCTCACAAGGTGGTCTTTGAACTGGTCCCAGCTGTTGAACACACTACTGCATACCTGAAGAAGGTGGAGCGCAAAAGAAGAGGTCATGATCATAACACAGTAACATAGGGAGTAAAGTGATACAACAAATTACAATACAACAACTTGCAATCCAAGGTGACACCATCACTAATATATAAACTCCATCCATACATTAATTCTCTCATTCTCAAGATGTGTCTGGGGCCTGGGTCACAAGGGCAGCCTAAACAGAGAAGCCCACACCTCCCTCTCCCCCGCCACCTTCTCTGGGTGATATGGGCAAACCCCAAGCAATTGCCAGGTCAGCTAAAAAACTAATTTCTCTAGCATGTCCTGCGTCTATCCTGGGCCTCTTCATGTTAGGGCATGCCTGGAACACCGCACCCAGGAGGTATCCTAGTCAGATACCCCGAAGCAACTTAACTGGTTTCCTTCGATGTGGGAACCAGTCCTGAATGACTGACTCCACATTTATGTTAACAAATAAATAATAAATTCTCACATTTATAAAAAAAATAACTACCCCTCTTCACCTCAGCCATCTTTTCCATCCATCCTTGTCAGATGCCCGAACCACCTCAACTGGCTCCTTTCAATGTGAAGGAGCAGCGGCTCTACTCTGAGCCCCTCCCGGATGGCCGAACTTCTCACCCCATCTGTAAGGGAGAGGCCAGCCACCCTTCGGAGGAAGCCCATTTCTGCCGCTTGTATCCGCAATTTCGTTCTTTCGGTCACTACCCACAGCTCGTGACCATAGGTGAGGGTAGGGACATAGAACAACCGGTAAATTGAGAGCTTCACTTTTACACTCAGCTCTCTGTTCTCATGTATATGTATTTTGATAGTTCAGAGTTGGAAGACATTATTTGACAAAATACAATGACCTGTCATGCCTACCCTGTTCAGCATGTTAATGCACAAACTCGTGTAGTTTATAAATAGATACAAAGCAGCTCCAATGATTCCTTAAACGGTGCAGATATAAAGGCTGCATGTCTGTGATGAGCCAACGCTGTTGTGTTTCCTTTTTCCCCCCCAAAAGTGGAACATTTAGAATGCGCTGGGACTTTTATTTTGAAAACTAACACGATTCTCAGTGCTGCCCTATTGAACAACATCCTGTCCTGAAGTTCCTGACCCCCTTCCCACCCTTGAGGACTTAATGGCCCTTGTTGAGGACAAACTATACCTGGCATTCATAGAGTTTCTTCCGTCCCTTCTTGGCTCCCGCCCCATTCTGACAGGCTGCCATATGGCACTTCAGTGTGCTATTCCGTGCAAATCGCTCATGACAATCTGGACACTCGTAAGGTTTTTCACCTAAAAATGGGCACAAAAAGACAGACATGTCTCTCAATGTCAGAAACATAAAAAAATAGATCTGCTGGACAACTATAATAACTTATGTTTAGTTATTGTTATAAACAAACTGAGTTCAAACAGTGTGAATTTTTCACCTGTGTGCTTTCGCAAGTGCTCCTTAAAGTGTCCGAAGTGGTCAAAGTGCTTCTTGCAGTATTCACAGACATGCACTTTCTTTTGGGGTTTCTGGTTTCGAGACAGTTCCTCGGCATCAAAGTGAAACGTGCTGATGTGCTGCTTCAAGGCACCCTCTCGTGTGTAAGCTTTACCACAGTGGTTACACACGTGGGGCTTCTCCAGCGAGCCCAGGTGTGTTTTCAAGTGCTGTTTAAGATGGTAGTACAGCTTGAAGCTGCGGTCACACTTGTTGCAACGGAACATGTTGTCTGCTTGAGAAATCTGGACCTCGACAATCTCGACATTCTCCAGCACCTTGGAGGCAGTCACAGTTTCCTCATGATACACAACCTCATGCTAAGCAAAAAACGCAGAAAGAAAAAAAACACCCAAAACTTTTGAGTTAATTATTTCATGCATATCAGTTTATTAAATAGTAGAAACCAGAAATATGTGCAACTCAGCTTTTATACCTCTTCTATTTCTCCTTTCTTGATCACCTGTATAGTTGGTTGCCCTTGCTGGTATTTGCTAGTTATGTCAGCAAGAAGAGCCAAAGCAGAATCATCTGATGCCGCTTGAGCATTTTTTGCCGCGTCAACCACCTCCTCCAGCCCCAAGTCCTCCACCTCAACGGGTCCATCACCTATAACTTCAATCTGCACCTGCAGGACAGGGAAAATATTCAGCCTTAACAACTAAATACAGGAAATGAAGCTGACTCTGAAAGTGCACTGCAAGCATACTGACCTGCTCCCCTTCCACTGAGGGTAGGGTTTCTGTAATCACATTGGATGTCTCAGCAATTTTCCTCTTTTTTCCTTTGCTCCTTGTTGTCAGTGAAGAGCTTTCATTTATTCTAGAAGAGAGGATCATTAAGAGATCAAATGTTTATTTATTCTGTTTTTGTTTGTTTTTATAAGTGAAATCTGGTCAATTCTAAAGCACAAAAAGCGATGAGTTCTCACTTATTGTTGAGTGCTTTGATGGCTTCCTGCATTTGTAAGTACTCGGCTGCTTTCCAGACATCATAGGCCTCTTCTTCACCAGCTACAGCTAGTGTGGCCGTGTATGTGAACTCCATCAGCTGACGAAAGGCAGTGTTGCTCACACCTGTTAAAATATGACAGTAAAAGCAGTGGTGAGTAAAAGCTGATCGTGTGTAGGAAAATATCTGTCCATCAGCAAAGTCCCAGCTCGGAAGACACCAAGTCTGTAGCTCATAATCTAGTATTGCAACCTGTTCTGATATAATATTAATAATAATACATTGTAATAAAACAAACTTGGAATACTTTTATTACGAATAATGCCAAATCTCTTTCTAACACCAATTTAATTTTTGAATGTCTGCATTTTTCATAGTCATGGATGTACTTTCATATGTTCCTATCACTTAGAAAAATATAATAGTGTTTTTACTATGAAGAGGTGGGAGTGTGATGGTCAAAACTGTAAAAAAGCAAACAAAAAAACTGTAACTGAACACTGTAAAGCAAGCAAGCAGAGTCAACGCAAGCAATACAACCTTTTAGACAATGTTTTCAAAGACACTCCACAGACAGACTGACAAATCAGCCGACAAACACCAACCGTATTAATCTATATTAAGGATATATTAAAGCCAATATGCAAAGCAGTTCTTAAACAATGTTTCCAAGTGTTACCATTATCAAGTTTGCCCACCAGAGAGCTAAACCATACTTATTAATAAACTGTAATGTGTCCTCTCAGAATGCATCTTGGTCATAAATTAAAAAACATAAATCTGACATGACACTCAATACTATTATACAATTTATTAAGTCCTCAAACAACAATCTTCTCACCAATCTCATAATCCACTATGGCTCAAGCTATGATCAAGAGTACTTATTTGGAAGAAGGAGGGGGAAAAAAAAAAGCTTTAGTAAAAGTTGTGTTAAAATCATCATTCAGTTTTGTAAAACCACATTTGCTCTAAGCTACTGTATTTATAGTGACAGCAAATTTCCTCTATAGGTACATCAGTCTCTCTGGACATATTCTTCTGGTTATGACGCGACTGAGTTTCATGAGTATAACTAACACACTACATACCTTCTATCTCCACCAGTGGCTCTTGGGTGAAATCCTGGAAGAACTTGTGGAAAAATTGACTGCATGCTGCCAGCACTGCTTTATGGGCTCTGAACTGGTGTCCTGGAAAAGACATGAAAAATGGAAATTAGTGTTGCCTCAGAATTTAACCTTAAACTTATAAAGATTACTTACACTAAATGCCTGTTTACCATCCACAATCAAGGTAATATCTGTAAACTGATCCAGCTGTCGTTGTTCGTTAAGTTTGTCCATCATGACTTTGTAATGTGCTGGGTACTCGCTGCCCACACTGGGCTCCACTTCCACCTCCACCTCCGCTGCCATTATTCCCTGATCTGTCTTCTGTAGGAAGAGAGGAAGATAGATACACATTCTTAATTACATACTGACATTTAATGAAGGTCCTGTTAAGTTACTTAATGTTATTAGTAACACCTGTGTTTCCCTACTATTACATAAAAATGATTGTTCACTGTTTATGCATTACAAGACAAAGAATATATTTTGGGACCACAGCAGCGGACACTAAATCCACAGCAAAAAAAGGAAGACTTTTGTAGTACAGTAATAAGTTCACTTATTAATAAGTTCTGCAGCTTTACAGCAGTAACATGCAGCTCAACACCATTTCATAGTCTAAAACCAGTTAATTGATTGTTACTGACTGATACTGGCCAATCATGTCATCTGATGTGTCAATATGAAAATGTATTGGGGGGTTTTTCCTTCTTTTTTTCCGGTGTCTGTTTAAGTTTAGTTTTTTTGGCAGAATGCAATGGACATTAAGGTGTTTGGCTTAATTTAGAAATGGTGTCAACACACAGTTTGTCCAGCAGGGTGCGCTCCAACTCAACTGTTTACATTGCTCTCAAAACAGCCATTCAGTCAGGTCCAGAAGTATTTGGACAACGATTCAATTTTGTCCCTGCACACAACCAAATTAGATTTTAAATGAAACATTCAAGATGAGATTGAAGTGCATTAACTGTTTAGGAAGTCGTTTAGTCTTTAAAAATAATATTTAGTTGGGGTTTTTTGCCATGTTCATGAGTTCAAAAGTAACCGCACAAGTGACAAGCAATTTCATTCCCTTGTGCTTCCATGACAAATTAAGCAGAAAAATCATCTGGAGTTAACTTGGTGGCTTTTCAATAGAACGCTCAAGATGAGGTCCACAAAAATGTTTATACAAGTGAAGGAGATGGTCAATAGGCTGAAAAATCAAAACAAACCTATAAGAGAGGAAGAAGAAACTTTAGAATTGGCCACACCAACAATCTGGAAAATTCTTAAGAAGAGCCAGCTCAGCAACAAAAACACCCAAAAGACAACAAACGTAGAAGACTACAATTTCCTGCTCTGGGAAAAAAAACCCAGGATGAATTCTAAAGTGTACAAGGCTCTATACCCTGCTCATATTCAACCAAATGTATGTAATGGCTGTGATGTCATTCCTGCAACAACAGTGAAACTACTTCGGGCTAAACTCAACAGAGCATGCTTTTTAGATACTGACAAATCCGAAGAGAGATAGACCCACAAAGAGACAAGCAGGAACAGAAGGTACGCGCAGTTATGGCCTAACAAAGCATTTAAAAGCAGGAAATGCTTTGATTTGATTGCTCCAATAAACAACAGTGTTATTAAAACCTACGTTGACAGGCAGTAAGTTGCTGCCCTTTGTAACGATGTACAGTATTGGCACTACATGATATTTTCCACTTTCTCAAGTTACACTTATTTTTGTTTCTTCGATTTTTAGTCAGCGATTTAAACAATTTAATACGTTCTGTTATATAGTACAAAACAATTTAGATGTCAAAAGTTTTCCCATTATGGGGCGTGTTTAGGATTACAGGGCGGTGTCTTAAAAGAAGGGAGACCTGAACGACAAATCATAAATAATTGATTACTACCGGAGATTAAATAATATTACTGAAAGATTTGGTGTAGTTCAACTCATTTTCTGGCACATGTTACCTCAGCTCCGTGTTAGCTTAACTAGCCAACACACAACCCTTCCCCCTCAAACCGAGACACAAAATAAGCCATTTCACACACTCAACGGGCACCGCTCACCACAACCCCGCTTACCAGGAATAGACAAAACGCCACAATCCTTTTGGTACTGTAACATGACGGAAATAAACATGGTACAGCTCCACAGTGTTGCAGGTAACGGGCCTCTTAGCACGCTCGCCATTTCGCGTTTGACAATCAACATTACGTCATCAAACCGCGCATTAAAATACACTTTTCCCTGACAGATATTCTAATTATAACCATAGAGGGTCGAAATACATGTTGCAAGCCATCGGCATACATACCTGAAGTTTGCTTATGCTGCTTTAGAAAGTTATTCAACGATAATATTTCCTTCGACGCATGTACCGATCTCCTACTCTCGTTGCTACAAAAAGGGCGGTCGTTCAAGCTTCAGGCCTCGGATTCCCAGAAACCCTTGCGAAGTCAAGGACGCCGGGGAGCGTTGCTTGGTGACAGTACAAAAAGACAAACATTTACCTGGTTGGGGGAAATTCTCTTGTCACTAAAGTTCCTTTATTTTAATTTAATCAACAAATCCATATTCTTAATTTTGGAAAACAATTTGACTTAAAATTTAAACTTAATTCAAGTGAAGTCTGACTTTCATCATTTACTTTCATTTTTTATTAAACGCATATATAAACGTGTACCTATTCTTTCTTGGTGTATGGAAAAAAAAAAGGAAAATGGCCACCCACAAGTGGCCTGGAAGATCAAAGTTTGGTTAAGTTCACTTGGGTTAATTATCTTAGAAAATTCAGCTGAAACTTGGAAGCTCTGTTAAATTGAGGAGATGGGTGCACCAGATCTACTTTGCTCTGAAAATAAAACTTACTACACTTTTAACTTGGTAGTCTCACAGCAACAGCCATGATGCCCTTTCATTAACAGAATATTATAGCTGGTGCAGCAGAGGCAAGAATACTATAACTTTTCATCATTCCCACAATACATCTCGTTTTGCCCTGATGGGTCATTATGGTCATTTGTTTACAATGATATCTACAATACAAAGTGCATCACATGTTGGCAGTGTAACTGGCAGATTGTGGACACAAACCACCCACCTTGCTGCCGCAGCTCAGTGCAGAGGCTTCGGCAATGGAGGTGATGAACTCAGTGTCCCCAGTCTCCCTAGGAATGCTGTTGAAGCTCTCCTGGAGCTTCAACAGCGTAGAAGTGTGCGTAGAAGATATCATGGAACAGGGCTTCTGCCAGGCGTTCCCAGTGCACCCTCACTATACGTTTAGGTGCGCCAGGTCTGTCCAGCATCCTCCCCAGCCACCTAATCCTGCTCAGCCCCTCTCTTTATCTGAGTGTCCAGAACATATGGCAATCATTGACCTGCAGCCTAGGGCGTCCTGGTGCCACTTTTGGACACCCTTATGTTCAAACATGGTGTTTGTTATGGACAAACTGTGTGTGGTTTGCACATAAATCCTGAATGCGCAGGGAACAAATCCTCTCGTCCACCGGGAGAAATCCCAATGTACAGGCAGTAAGGCGAGGGGATAATAGGCTACCCACCCCAGCACCCCACCTCTGACCAAGGGCAACTCCAGACTGAGACAGAATCTAGCCCCTCTCCAGGAGAGAAGTTCCAGAGCCCAAGCCGTGCGTTGAGGTGAGGCCGACTATATTAGCTGGTACCTCTCAACCTCATGCACTAACTCAGGCTCCTTCCCCATCAGAGAGGTGACATTCCATGTCTCAATTGCTAGTCTTGGTAGCCGGGGATTGGTCCGCCAGGGCCTCCACTCCCAACACTCATTGCAGCCTACCCCTATGGTGCCTCCTGCTGGTGGTGGGCCTGCAGGAGGATGGGCCCATGTCCCTTTTTTGCGTTGTGCCAGGCTGGGCATGGACTAAGGCCTGGCCACCAGATGCTCACCCTTGGGCACCCTCCGTGGGCCTGGCTCCAGGGCGGGTAACCCTATCCTGGGCAGGGTGAACTGTTCCCTTGATTGTGTACTAATAGGGGTCTTCTGAATCGCTCTTTGTCTGGTCCCTCACCCAGGACCAATTTGCAATGGGAGACCTTACCAGGGGTAGGGTCTTCCATGTTGTCCAGCAAAAGCAGCTGGACAACATAGCCCCTGGGATCCCTGGGACACACAAACCCCTCCACCACGATAAGGTAGCGATTGACGGAGAGGTCATCAGAATAAAACATCAGAATAAAACAGGAAGAGCACCATAACTGAATAAGAACACAAAATATCATGACACAAGAGACACTGAAGGACAGGAGGAGTCTACAACAGAATGAAACACAAAAGGGAATTCATTAAATACTACTTAACCAAGGTACACATAGACCACTGGAATATATAAAAGGCATCGAGGAAAAATATCAACAATACAACTTGTGTCAAAACCAAAAAAGGATTATAACCCACAAACACCTCAACTCTGTGTTCAAGACCGAGGGACCACAACATTTAGCTCTTTGATATACACTAGTTTGGTTAATAGTAGTTAGTAGGCTCTACTGAAAATGGTATAGATTATTGTAATTTGTGGCATTAAAATAGGTTGCAGTATATACCACAGCCTAGGCTCTGTAAATCATTAACTTGGCAGGTCAGTCATGTCATGTTCTATTGTGTCAGCTGATTGCTACAATGATGTTACGACACTAACTCAATGCACTGGTCAGGTGAATAATCTTTTAAAGACCTTTAGTCAGGAGTCAGAATCCATCATAGGACAGAAACAGTACCAGTGAAGGTTACCGGTAATCTTCTTTTGGCCTCTGACTGTGGACTCGTCTCTGTATTTGAACTATCAGACCTCGGTGGAGCATTTGATGCTATCAATCAAATTATTTACTGCAGAGATTGGAACACATCATTGGTATTAAAAGAAATGTGCTGCACTGGTGAGAATCGAGAATCAGATCTATCTGATCGACTCCAATTTGTTCATGTAAACAGGGGGACTTCACACAGCAAAGTTTGTCATGGACTTCAAAGGAGTTCTTTTCTGAATCAAGTACTTTTGACATTATACATGCTTCCCTTCTAGGCAATATTAGAAAACGCTGCAGACATTTCTATTGCTATGCAGATGATACCCAGCTTTGTTTATCCACAAAGTCAAATAACACAATGCTATCCTATTTCCAATTTCAGCCAAAGCTGCGATAACTGTCCTCGGCCATAAAAGTCTTAGAAACATGGTGTCTAAACTGATACTTACTCTTGATGTATCTTTGTCTCCAGTAACACTGTGAGAAACTTGGGTGTCAGTTTTGGTCATGATATGTATTCAGTGTGAACATTAAACAAATATTTTAATAGTCTTTCATGCAGTATCTCCAAAATTAGAAACACTTTGCCTCAGAGTAATGCTGAAAAACCGGTTCATGCATTTTCTAGCCTGGACTATTTTACTGTATTATTATCAGGCTGCTCTAAGTTCCCTAAAAAGTTTTCAGTTGATCCAGAACACTGCAGTTAGAGTATCGACAGGGACTCGAAATTAAAATCATATTTCTTCCTTATTAGCTTCTTTTCACTAGTTCCCTGTTAAATTCAAAATTGAATTTAAAATCTTGTCACATACTAAATCTTGAATAAGCAGACTCCATCTTATCTTAAAAATTCCAATAAAGCACTTCACTGTCAGTCTGCATGTTAACTTTTGGTTCCTAGAGTTCTAAAAGTAGAATGGGAGGCAGAGCCTTCAGCTATCAGGCCCTTCTCCTGTGGAACCAACTATCAGAGGCTGGGTGAGGTTAACATGCCATTACTCTGCAGTAGGCTGAAGCTCCTGGGACAATTTTGGCACCAGACTATATTGAACTGGACAGGCAACCAACTTTGCCTGACCAGGCAACGAACAAAATAAGATATTATTAATAACAACCATATATGCATAATACACCCATAGAGAAATGCAGCCACAGTAATAAATAATGCAGGCATCTCTTGATTGTAGACAACAGTACACCTAAATTATTGGATCACTGGGGTTTTCTTTGTCCTG